>BQNB010166056.1:0-14153 GCA_026074375.1 Tanacetum coccineum | reverse complement strand
CAAACTCCCTTATGGCGGAGAAAACCGTACACAACGTTGCTTACACCGATTTACGACACAAAGCTAAATGTCGAGTTCTAATCATAGCTAGAACCAATCTATCACAACACAACTTCACAACTTGTTCATAACTTCACAGCTTCACGACTTCTAAATAACTTCACGACTTATTCACAACTTAACTTCACAACTCTACTTATATCACAACTATCTAACCCTACTTGGTAAGATCACCACTAATTAACTATACTTACAAAGATCCTCAAGATCTAGCTACTACACACAAATATTAAATATACAATTGATTTACAAATATGTGATATGATTGCAAGAATTCTTCTCTTGCACTTGAGGAATTAAGCTTGGATCACTTAGAAACAAAGCTTTATGATTAAATGATCAAAAGATTTTAGAGAGGATATGTGGGCTAAAGGTGAGAAAATTGTGAAGAAAAGTCTAGTATTTATAGGGCAAACTGGGGGAGCGTCTACCTAGGGGCGGTCCCCTTAAATAGGTGGGCGGTCCCCTTAATTTTAAAGGGGTCGGCCGTGTATTTAAGGGGGGCACCCAATACTAGGGCTTCCCCAGTTTGTCTTTTGTGTAGGGGGAATTTTCTGGAACTTTTCTAGTCGTAATGTTTATTTTGAATAAAACATTTCTTTTAATTGTAGAAAATGTTTTGTAATGTTTTAAAAATGTTTACAATATTTTATAAAAGTGTGAGGTTGAATAAAAATTTCCTTTGATCATAAAATGCATTAAGCATTTATTTATTCATACCTTTAAGTGATGTATTTGTTGAAATGAGAATTTACTACTAATTACTTGTTTACGTTTAATTTTACGTTGAACGTTTTTATATTTTGTGATTATCAAAACGTAAAGATGTGAAAAAATATTAGTAATATTTTTAGGCATTATATTTTATCAACAATGGCATTCTTAACTCCTTTATTACCGGGATATAAAATCTAGTAGATCACAAGGTTAAGATGATTAGATGTGATAATAGGACTGAGTTCAAAAACAACGAGATGAATCAGTTTTGTAAGATGAAAGGTATTTTAAGACAATATAGTGTAGCTAGAACTCCTCAACAAAATGGAGTTGCTAAGATGAGGAAGAGGAAACTAATTGAGGCTGCTAGGACTATGCTAGATGATTCTAAGTTGCCAACTACTTTTTGGGTAGAAGCAGTTAATACTGCTTGTTATGTGCAAAATAGAGTGTTAGTAGTTAAGCCTCATAACAAGACCCCATATGAACTTTTTCATGGTAGAACACCAACTTTAAGTTTTATGAGACCATTTGTGTGTCATGTTACCATTCTTAATACCATAGATCACTTAGGCAAATTTGATGATAAGGCTGATGAAGGTCTCTTTGTTGGATACTCTTTGAATAGTAAAGCCTTTAGAGTATTCAATAGTAGAACAAGGATAGTGGAAGAAAACTTGCATATTAAATTTTGTGAGAATACACCTAATACTGAAGATAGTGGACCAGATTGGCTATTTGATATTGATGCACTAACAAGAATAATGATTTATGAGCCAATTTTTGCAGGTACACAGTATAATGGTTTTGCAGGTACAAAAGCAAATGATAATGCAGGTCAAGCTAGAAAGGAGAAAGAACCTGTCAAAGATTACATTTTGCTACCATTATGGCCTGCTGATCCACTATTTTCCCAAGATCCAAAGAGTTCTCAAGATGAAGGATCCAAACCTTCAAGTGATGATGAAAAGAAGGTTGATGAAGATCTAAGAAAAGATAGTGAAAGTATTGATCAAGAGAAGGATGTTAATATTAACAGCACTAACAATGTTAATGCTGCTAGCACAAATAAAGTTAATGTTGTTGGTGGAAAAACAAGCATTGAACTTCCAGATGATCCAAATATGCCTGCTTTGGAAGATATAAGCATATTTGACTTCTCAATAGATAATGAAGATGTTGGTCCAGAGGCTGACATGAACAATTTGGATACAACAATCCAGTAGCCCTTTATTTCACTATAAGGAATTCTAAAAGATCATCCTCTCATCACGTGATTGGAGTTTGCAAATCAGCTACACAAACACAAGCAAATGTCAAAGAATTTTAAGGAGCATGGGTTTGTTAGTTCTATTCAACAAAGAACAAACAATAAAGACCTTCAAATACTGCTTGTTGCTTATGCTTTTATCCAGGATGAACCAAAAATGTAATTCATGCATTAAGGATCCAAGCTGGATAGAGGCTTTGTAGGAAAGAGCTTCTACAATTCAAAGTTACAAAGACGTTTGGACTCTTGGTGGATTTTACCAAATGAAAAAGGGACTTATAGGCAACTAAATGGGTTTTCAGGAATAAAAATGATGAAAGAGGAATTGTGATAAGAAATAAAGCAAGATTGGTTGCTCAAGGGTACACACAAGAAGAAGGGATTGACTATGATGACAGTCTTTTGTACTGTTGCAATAACTTGAAGCAACTAGGCTATTTTTAGCTTATGCTTCATTTAAAGATTTTATGATGTATCAAATGGATGTAAAAAGTGTTTTTCTCTATGGGAAGATTAAAGAAGATGTGTATGTATGTCAACCACCAGGATTTGAAGATCCGGACTTTCCAGATAAAGTATATAAGGTTGAAAAAGCACTATATGGACTACATCAAGCTCCTAGAGCTTGGTATGAAACCTTGTCAACATATCTGTTAGACAATAAGTTTCAAAGAGGGAAAATTGACAAAACCTTATTCATCAAAAGGTACAAAGGTGATATTTTGCTGGTCTAAGTTTATGTGAATGATATCATCTTTGGTTCAACAAATAATAAGTTATGCATTGCATTTGAGAAGTTGATGCATGAGAAATTTCAAATGAGTTCTATGGGAGAACTTATATTCTTCTTAGGATTACAAGTGCAACAGAAGAAGGATGGCATATTTATTAGTCAAGATAAATATGTTGGAGAAATTTTAAATAAATTTAGGTTTACAGAAGTCAAGACTGCAAGCACACCAATAGAAACTAAAAGAGCATTTGCTCAAGGATGAAGATTTGGTTCATTGATGTATCTTACATCTTCAAGACCTGACATCATGTTTGCAGTGTGTGTCTGTGCTAGATACCAAGTCAATCCAAAGGTTTCACATCTTCATGCTGTGAAAAGGATTTTTAGGTACTTAAAAGGTCAACCAAAATTGGGCCTTTGGTATCCAAAAGATTCTCCTTTTTGATTTGGTAACATATACTAATAGTGATTATGCTGGAGCAAGCTTAGATAGGAAGTCTACAGCAGGAGGTTGTCAATTCCTTGGAAGTAGATTAATATCATGGCAATACAAGAAACAGACAGTGGTTGCAAATTCTACAACATAAGCTGAATATGTGGCTGCTTTAAGTTGCTGTAGACAAGTGCTTTGGATTCAGAATCAACTACTTGATTATGGGTACAATTTTATGCATACCAAGATCTTTATTGACAATAACAGTACTATTTGCATAATTAAAAATCATGTTTTTCATTAAAAGACAAAGCATATTGAGATTAGACATCATTTTATTAAGGATTGCAATGAAAAGAAGTTGATTCAAATAAATCCATACTGACAAGAATGTTGCAGGTTTACTTACAAAAGCTTTTGATGTAAGTAGGTTTCAATATTGATTGCTAGTATTGGATTGCTAAATCCTTAAAATATTTTATCTCTTTATGTTTTTGTAGAGTTTTGTATGAATTAGTACTATTATTCATGTCATTAAAAGTTTCTGCTGTTAAGTATAATTAGTGCTGTTGGTTATACTTAATACTGTTGAGTTAATACTGTTAGGTATAATTAATAATGTGATAATAGTGAAAATAGCTATGGCTTGTGTTTTCTTGGTTTTTGGACTAACTTTTTGTAGAAAAAGAAAAGAAAAGTGTTAGATTAATAATGGAAAAGCTGGTTATTAGAGAAAATAGACAAAGAGTTTTGGAGAGAAAAAGAATTGAGAGAATTTGTGAGAATAAAAACAGAAAGTGAATTGCATGAAATAAAAACAGACAGAGTGATTTGGTGAGTAAAAGAATTGAGAGAAATGGTAAGTTGAAAAACAGAAAGAGAGATGAATATATTAAAAACAGACAGAGTGTTTGGACTTGAATTGAAGTTAATGCTGCTAGGCATAAACTTACTACTGTTATTAGAAGTTATGCTAGCTAGCATAACTTATTACTGCACGTTGAAAGTTAATGCTGCTAGCATAAACTTACAACTACTGTTAACGATAATGCTGATATGAATATTTTTATAAATACTTCGATTAAGGGTTTCAATCACTCATTTGATCGATTTCATACTTTCGTATACTCTCTAATCTCAAACCCTAACTCAATTTCATCATTCATCATCAAAACCCAACACAAATGGCGAATCTAAAGTTTGCAGATACTCACAACATGGTCGCATTTTTGTCTAAACCTGCTGAAAGTGAAGGGTTTGAACAAATTATGGATTTTCTGAATGCACACACCATAAAGTATGCTTTAACCGTTAATCCCACTATATACACTTCGTGCATTGAACAATTCTGGGCTACTGTCAAGGCAAAAACTGTCAATAGGGAAGTACAGTTACAAGCCCTAGTGGATGGAAAGAAGATCATCATTACTGAGTCGATTGTAAGAAGAGATCTTCAACTAGAAGATTCTGAAGGTGTTGATTGTCTACCCAATGCTACTATCTTTGAACAACTTACACTAATGAGGTATGAAAAACTTTCACATAAGCTTACTTTCTATAAGGCATTCTTTTCCCCACAATGGAAATTCCTTATTCATAATGTTTTACAATGCCTAAGTGTTAAGACTACTGCATTGAATGAGTTTAGTAGCACTATGGCATCTGCAATTATGTGTTTAGCTACAAACCAGAAGTTCAACTTTTCAAAGTACATTTTTGAAAGTATGGTGAAGAACTTGGATAATGTGTCTGGAAATTTTTTGATGTATCCAAGGTTTGTACAAGTGTTTGTGAATCAACTTGAAGGGATGCCTGCTCATAAGAGATTATATAATGCACCCTCTCACACTAAGAAGATATTTGGGAGTATAAGAAGGATAGGGAAAGGTTTTTCTGGAAGGGAAACACCATTATTCCAAACAATAATGGTACAAGCTCAAGCTAAAATGGGTGAAGGTTCAGCAAATCCTACTGATCCCCATCACACACCCACTATTATTCAACCATCAACATCTCAACCTCAAAAGAAACAAAGACCTAGGAAGCCAAAGAGAAAGAACACTGAGATACCTCAGTTTAGTGGTCCTACAACCAATATAGCAGATGAGGCTATCAATAAGGAGATGGATGACAGTTTGGTGAGGGATGCCATTACTGACTACTGGCTTAGATGCAGAGCAGGATAGGGGTAACATTGATAAGACCCAATCCAAGGCAACACTTAATGAATCAAGTTCCTCAGGAACTAGTTCAGGTAGTGGTCCTAGGCGCCAAGAAACCATAGGGGATACAATTGCTCAAACCAGGTTTAAGAATGTGTCTAAAACATCCAATATCTACTGCTCGCAAAAGTAACAACACACTTTGAAGTGGTGAGGATATACTGAAACTTGAGGAATTGATGGCATTTTGTACAACTTTACAAACAAGAGTTCTTGCTTTGGAGACAACAAAGACCACTCAAGCTAATGAGATTAACAGTTTGAAATGGAGGGTCAAGAGGCCTGAGAAGAAAGATAAGAAAAGAACTCATAAGCTCAAAATATTATACAAGGTTGGCTTGACAACCAGAGTAGAATCCTCTGATGAAGAAGGTTTGGATGAAGAGGATGCATCCAAACAGGGGAGGAGGATTCATGATATTGATGCTGATGAAGACATTACCTTGGTTAATGATCAAGATGATGCTAATATGTTTGGTGTTAATGAATTAGATGGTGATGAGGTGATTGTTGATAATGTAGATGCTGCTGAAGAAGTTACTGTTGTTATTGAAAAGGCTAAGTTGGTTAGTGTTGCTGAAGAAACAGTTAATACTGCTGCTACAACAGTTAGTACTGCCAGTACAATTCCAGTAACTGATGTTGAAATTACTTTGGCTCAAGCACTGGCAGAGTTGAAAAGTGCAAAACCCAAGGCTGATAAGGTTGTGATACAAGAACCAGAGCAGGGTACAACTACACCAATAGTTTCTTCCCAACAACC
Organism: Tanacetum coccineum; assembly: GCA_026074375.1. NCBI lineage: Eukaryota > Viridiplantae > Streptophyta > Magnoliopsida > Asterales > Asteraceae > Tanacetum > Tanacetum coccineum. Next base: position 7,955 of record BQNB010166056.1, on the reverse strand, counting down.
ATCACAGGTCAAGGCACAGGACAAAGGCAAAGGGATTATGGTTGAAGAGCCTGTGGTAGAACAAGTGAAGCCTATGAAGAGGCTTGAATAAATGAGACTTGATGAAGAACTTGCCTTCAAGCTACAAGCTGAAGAAGAAGAAGAAAGGCTTGCTTTGCCAGAGAAAAAAGCTCACAAGTTGAAGAAGCCCAACATAGCTTGGGATGATGTTCAAAGTCTAAAATTGAAGCTGATTATTAGTTGGCTCAAAGACTGCAAGCTCAAGAGCAAGAAGAATTGACTGATGCAAAAAAGGTAAGATTGTTTGTACAATTCTTAGAGCAAAGAAGAAAATATTTTGCAGCTAAAAGAGCAGAAGAAAAGATGAACAGACCACCAACAAGAGCTCTATAAAGGAGTATCATGTATACTTATCTAAAAAACATAAAAGGATGGAAGCCCAAAGATTTAAAGAACAAGTCCTTTACTAATATTCAATAATTATTTGACAAAGCAATGAAAAGGGTAAATACCTTTGTTGACTACAGAACTGAGCTGGTAGAAGAAAGTTCAAAGAAAGCTGATGCAGAGATAGCACAAGAGATCAGTTCAAAGAGAACCGGAGATGAGCTAGAACAAGAAAGATCTAAAAGGAAAAAGTTAGACGAAGACAAAGAGTCTGAAGAGCTTAAGCAATGTTTGGAAATAATTTCAGATGATGGAAATGATGTAACTATTGATGCTACACCTTTATCTACTAAATCTCCAACCATTGTTGACTACAAGATCTACAAAGAAGGAAAGAAAAACTATTTTCAAATTATCAGAGCAGATGGTAAAACGTAGATGTATTTAACTTTTGGAAAAATGCTTAAAAACTTTGACAAAGAAGACTTGGAAGTTCTTTGGAGTATAGTCAAAGCAAGATTTAAGAAGACATAGCCAGTGAATTACATGGATAATTTCTTACTTCTTAATTTGAAGACCATGTTTGAACATCATGTTGAAGATAATGTATGGAATAATGAACAAGGATTAGTTAAAGTGCTGAACTGGAAGCTTTATGATTCTTGTGGAGTTCATTGATAAAACAATGCAGAACATAGCTATTTTAAACCCATCTAATGGTTTAGAAGATGTAATCCACTAACAAATCATACACCATATCAAATGTTTCAATGAGGTGAAGCTTAAAGTTGATTTATGTGAAATAGCATTTGAGCTTCTTAGATTGGTCAAGAAATAGCTTAAGGAAGGCTATGTACCTGAATGAAGTGTTTGGAATCATCATCCTGGTGATTGATGAAGCTTTGAATGAAACTTGATGATTTTGGAGATAAATATCATATCAAGTTTAGGGGGGATTGTTGGGATTAAAAGTCTTCTTGAAGTTACTGCTGCTAAGGTTTGTGTTACTACTGCTAAGCAAAAGTTAGTGTTGTTCATTAACTTTAATGAAAATTTTGCTAAGTAGTTAGTGCTGCTAGTATAAATAGTTAGTACACTGCTATTTCACAAGTTACTACTGTTATATAGTATATATAAGTACTGCTATGTAAAGATAGTACTGCTAGGTGAACAATGAAGAATTATACTAATGTATTTACTACTTCGTTGAACATACATTTAATGCTGATGGTTTGTATAAGTTACTACTGCTGATACTAATTTAATGTTGCTAGTACAAAAGTTACAACTGCACAAAGAATTCAGACAGCTGAAAAGAAGATTTCTAGTCCAAAGAGAATAGATAAAGACAGAAGAAAGGATAAAGATTGATTGGAGATCAAGATTACTTACGTAATAAGTATTAGTTATTTATAGAATAGATCATAGAGAATATTCTATATCTTAGGAATATATTGTAAATCGACTAGGACTCTTTGGTGTATAAAAGGAGGTCCTAGGGCATAGAGTTTATCATCTAATCTAGAAATTTTTTGTTTTTGATATCGTTATAGCTTCAAGGTTTTGTAACCCTAATACTAGGAGAGTATTCGTATTATTTGTAATAATAATATTGGAGCTTTTATTGTTGAATTATATTGTCTTGTGTTACTGATTTATTAAGAATTCTTCTAATATTAAAGATTAGATTCCGCATAATCTTTAATACATTCACATAAAGTTTCTACTATAGTCGTGTTAGATTTATCTAATATAACTAAACCTTAAACAAGCTTAACGAATTCGATCTATTGAATTGGGATCCAACAAGAGGTATCCGACATCCTGGGACAACATATCGTGATCGTAATAATAATAGTGTTTATTATCTTTATTAAATCCAACAAGTCTCGTATTAACCCAATTGACTTTTTAAAAGTCAACGTTTGACTTTTTTATATATATTTTTCTTTAAATCTGACCCGTCCAAAACGACCCGCTAGATCACATTTTCACGACTCGGACTCTAAAGCACTTTGATGTAAAACGACGTTTCAGACAACTTTTTAGTTTTAGCCGAGACCCGAAACTCGAAGAAAAATGATGAAATGCCCCTGCAAGTTTCTGCGCAGTTTTTAGTATATATATACTTTAGAGTTAAGTACATTTTTGGTCCTTATGGTTTGGTGCGTTTTTCACTTTTGTTCCAAAATTCAAAAAAGTTTTGGTTTTGGTCCAAAAACATAGTTTCGTTTCACTTTTAGTCCAATCCCGTGAATTTGGACTAAAAGTGGAACGAAACTATATCTTTTAGACCAAAAGTGTAACGAAACTATGTCTTTTGGACCGAAAGTGGAACGAAACTATGTGTTTTGGACTAAAACCAAAACTTTTTTGAATTTTGGACCAAAAGTGAAAACATACCAAACCACGAGGACCAAAAATGTACTTAACTCTATACTTTATTTTCTAACTCTCGGCTTGGTCTAACTTCTTCGTTTCAAATCGTTAATTTCTAAAATTTACACGTCAAAAGCGAAACGGCATTCCGGACAACTTTCATGCTTTTTCGGAAGGCTAAAACGGACTCGAAAGTGGTCGAAATGACCATTCAAAAATCTGGACAGATCCTAAAATATCCAAGTGCTGAACCAAACTATATATAAATTTCCAAATTTCAATCGGCCATAAAAACATCATTTTTGAGAGTTACGGGACAATCCACCTATCAAAACGTTCATTAGGATGGACTCTATCATACTTTAAAAATAAAAATTAGTTTTTAAAATTTCCCGACCCTCGAAATACGTGCCAAACTTTTTGTCGAAAATACATTTTTGAAAACCCATCAAAACCACATTTTTGGCTTCAGACAACCTCGAAATGCTATCATCTAGCCGATTTTTATCATCCAATATCATTTCTAATCTAGCCTAACGCAAGATTCTCGGATTCCATCACATGCAATAATCAAACCGCAATACAAATCGAAATATATTCAAAAGTATCTTAAAAATACTTACAATAAGCCTAGAAAGCAAGATCGAAATCGACACACACTCGTCCCCTCGGTTTTCTGAATCCGACGCAACTCAAAAACATAACCCCGCAACTCTTTAATCGAAACCCACTTGTAAGAACACTCATTTATCACCAATAAACACCAATTTTAAACCCATTTCGACAAGAACTCGAACCAAATTAAATCTAGAGAAATACTTGTTGCATGTCGAAAATTCAAGTGGGGATATGTTTAGTTTTGTGTAAGGATTGATATTTTCTTTATGGATCATTTTGCATGTCGGAAAATTGACGGATTTGGGTGTGGCTTATGGTGGCCGGTCGAACTAGGTGGAGAGGACAAAGGAAGAAAAAATTTTGGTAAAAAGAAAAATGAGGAAGTATAACTTCCTTTTATAGGAAACAAGTTTAGCATTTTAACACAAATGATCCCTCCTTCCTTAAAGTCCTTCTATTTTAGTACAAAAAGTGTTTGTTTCGTTATTATAGCCGACCAAAGACTCGGATCACACCACATTCGTAATTATTTTTATTCCGCCCCGCTAAATTTATTTTAAAATATTTAATAAAAATGTTAAATCATGTAAACCTCGATTCTTAACACGGTTTTTACAAAAACACGGGGAAAAGCCATAAAACATAAAAATAAAATAATCACGCTCACGGAGCAAAATATAAAATTTTCGAACTTTCTCAAACGTTAAAAGGAATAGAAATTTCAAACATGGCTTGTGAAATAGTCAAAGATAATGGTTTTTATCAAATCGCCCAGAACGAGGAATGATTATTCCAAATCAAACGTAGAAAATAAATCGTGGCTCGAGAAAATCGCCGGCCTAAAACTCGGGTTGTTACATTCTACCCACCTTAAGGGAGCGTCGTCCCGGTGCTCAATCTTACTTACTCGTCCTAAACTCACTCATAGAGATATAGGCTTTCATCTTCGAACGAACTCATGCGTTCTCACGCGACGGGCACACGACGTTACACTCGCTAAATACGAGGCGAAAATCAATACAAAAACACATGGTAAATCTACCAACAAAAATCAATCTTATACGCCGAATCGTCCTCTCCAAAAGAAAACATAAACAAGCCACGGAAATATACGTCGCCCTTCCGGTCTCATTTAATAATGCACCACCGGTTGCGAAAACATTCCGGAGTACATATGACTCCATCAAACGCATTATAGCACTATTTATACATAATCTTGTAATCACATATTCGCCACTTTATAGCGACTTTGCATTTCGGCCTAGCTTTACTTAAGCATTTTGTCAAGTCCGCTTATAATTAATCCTTGGCGACAATTACCACACATCATGCTCGCTTACTATGAAGCCTTAACAAAAGAAAATTAACACATATCATTCTCAATCGCTCTTATCAAAAGAGAACACAAAAATCACCACATCGCTCTCTATATATCGGAGTAGATGACTACTTCAGAACGAAAAAGTACCATAGTACCATACACTTATACATATATACACTTAAATTCTCATACCGGCTTAGGATAGCACATAAATTATCACAAATCACGCTCGCTTATAATTAAGCCTTAGCATCTAATACGCCATTTATCACACACCGTGCTCGCTTATAGTTAAGCCTTAGCAATTAAACCATGGGTAGGCATACCCATTCATCTAAAACTTAATGCCACATTATTGGCAACACTAAAGCAACCTAGGCGCTTACTATTAACCAAAAGCACCTAAACACGTAGAGCATATTTTTACGCATAATTCGGCGGTGATAATCCCGCAAGAAAACATAAAAGATCAATAGAATTTACTTGAGCATCAAGGATTCAATAACCATGCTCTTTAACGACGGCGATTTTAATTGTCCCTTATTGGATGATTATCAAGGTTGGTTCAATTCCAATATATCATATCGGTCATCGGACATATAAACTAGATACGTCTAGACCACAACGCATATTCACTAGATAATTTCTTCTAAATTCCCGACTTCATTCCCTTCGACTCGAGGCGTAAGCTATTTCGATTGTTCCCCTCGGAAATGGTGACGAATGCCGCCATTGGGTTCCCTTAGGGTTCTCGATCTTCTTGCTCGGTTTTGCGCAACCGAGTCATTACGTTCAAGGAGTAAGGATCACTATACCCAACTTTAAATCATGTGTCTCGTAGTGCTCCATACTTATCCTCTGCGATCAAAACACATACATCAAATAACATTACCACTAATTAAGTCGAGGTAACCACGCACATTCCTTAAACAATTTATCCAATCTCAAATTCTCATTCCTTTTGACTCAAGGTGTTGGCTACTTCGATTGATCCTCCAGAATGGTGACGGATAACGCTATCAAATTTTACTAGAGTTTTAATCATTCGCTCCTGTTCACGCATTTCGTGTCTCTTCATCAAGGAGTATGAGATACTACACCCAATTTGAGTCAGGCGTCGCGTAGCTCTCTATACATGTCCTCGGCGATCAAGATACACTTGTTAAACAACATTACCACTACTTTCCATTTCGGGGAAAGAAGTATTCTTCACGGCCATCGGTTGCTATAACCAAGGCAACACCCGCATTTGATGTAGGAGAAGTCTTCTCCATTTCACACATCCAATATCAGAATTATCAAATCCCTGCTTTCATCCATTCTGGCGGTCTTAGGACCTCAAGAAGGTCTTTTCTCAATGTCGGTATCAGGTTTCTCGGTATCTCACCATCTAACCAATTTCATTCATTTGTCACATAAACTTCCGGGTATATGTATATATATATATATATATCCATCCGTAGTGACATTCTATGTCAATACTAGTTCTCGAAAATCCGTCGTTACATGGCATGCGGATATTCAATCCGACTTCATACTAAGTCTCGATATAACAAGCAACCGGTCCACTTTTTAGGCGACCTAAACTTCATAGTCTCTCCTAAGCTTACTTACAACGACTAGTTCGATCAAAATCTCTTCCTCAAGGTCAGGTCCAAGTGATCTTCTATGTCACAACACAATTTGAGAATTTCCATCATCTATAAAAATATCATTTTTGTTGAAGTTGCATAAAAAAATTCAGATGGTTCGAAATAGGCATGCTTTGTAGAATGGCATTCAATTAATTTTTTTCTTTTTTAAAACATTTAAAATGATTCATGGGTCAAAATCATTGATTTGTAAAATGTCACCAGGTTGATTTAAAATTAAAGATCATAGCAAGTATAAAGAATACCCAAACAAGGATAAGGGTAAACAGAGAAGATATACGCGCAAAAGAGTACCAGCGGGAACCGCTACATTTTCCCAAAAATCCGGATCATATCGAAACATGACGAAATCTAAGGTAACAATGGCAACCTAGCCCAAACAACCCATGCTACTAGAGCATCACATACATAGCTCTCGTGGGGATCTAAATCAAAACCATGACTAAATAATGCATAATTACAACACCGGCGATAGATAAAATTTTGAGGTAACAATGACCTCAAACCAATAAACCTTTAGCTTCTTGATTATTTTCTGGATTCTACCTCTTCATCATTTTCAACGTATCTCTTAAATCGTGAGTCCGCAAAGCTTGGAACAATCGCTCAAGTCTAAGTTTGTTCAATATTTGAACCTCTAGTTTTACATTCAAGTGTTGCCATATAAATTCTTGGACTTATTACTCATTCAAATTCTTGTCTAAAATTTTCAACTAGTTTTGCCGTTTCAGCGATAACTCATTTGTCGAGTGTCAATATAACTCCATTCGAATTCCTACATGTACCTAGGATGTTTCTCTACTTCCTAGTACAATCTCTCAGGTCTTCATATACCGAAAATATTTTAAAATACTCCCAACGGACTGCTAATCAAAAGCAGTAAGTAGTCTTTAAGAAATTGCGACAAATTTTATAGCTTACGGATACGATCGAAACTTGAAATCTATGGATACCATTGATGTGAGCCCAATTGAAGGTAACAGACCTATGAGTCCTTTATAGGTACCATAATTTCCTTTTGAATAGTTGATACAAGAACATCAACTTGATCAACATTTCCTCTCTTAGGCTTTTTCATTCATCTACCTCATCAACCAACTCGTCCACCCGTTCCCCCTCCTTGTGATGCGGCAGTACGCCAGCCAGCACTTTGGCGGCATTATTTATACGAGGGAGAACATGTGCAACGTTAGGTATGAGGGGTGGCTAATATATATAAAGGCCATAAAACACAAAAATCCAATAAGCATGCTCTCAGAGCTAAACCAACGGTAAAAATCTCTCAAACCCGGCTTGTAATTACCCAATACTTGGGAATTTTCACCAAACCAACTAAAACACCAGCAACACTAGATAAATACCATAACTGTAACACCCCCAAAAATCAGGACAACGCAGCGGAATGGTAAGGTTGGGGTGCTACCTCAGGGCACAAAACACAAGTCACGGAAAACGACCTTAAAATGGACGTTTTAAAAAAGTCATATTCTATTTAATAAAAGATCAGAGTTACACAGGTTTCATTTATAATGTATAAGAAAACATTGTCAAAACGTTTGTCAAATAGTACTCAAGTTATTAAGCCTTCAAAAATATAT
>BQNB010166055.1:0-14153 GCA_026074375.1 Tanacetum coccineum | reverse complement strand
AACTTTTCAAAATTGATTTTTGATAGTATGATTAGAAACTTAGATAATGTCTCTGGCAAATTTTTAATGTATCCAAGGTTTGTGCAAATCTTTTTGGACCAACAACTTGAGGGGATGTTAACTCATAAGAGAATTTATATTGCACCCTCTCACACTAAAAATATTTTTAGAAATATGAGAAGAATAGGCAAAGGTTTTTTTGGTAGAGTAACACATTTATTTCCAATAATGGTGGTACAAAACCAATCACAAATGGGTAAAGGTTTAGCAAATCCAACTGATCCCCATCACACACCCACTTTTATTCAACCATCAACTCAACCTCAAAAGACACAAAAACCTAGGAAGCCTAAAAGAAAGGACACTCAGGTACCTCAACCTAGTGATCCTACTGAAAGTGTTGCAAATGAGGTTGTCCATAAAGAGTTGGTTGACAGTTTGGTAAGGGCTTCCACTACTGCTTCTAGCTTAGAAGCAGAGCAGGACGTTGGTAACATCAATAAGACCCGATCTAAGGAAACACCTAATGAATCTAGTTCCCTAGAAACTACTTCAGGTGGTGGTCCCAGGTGCCAAGAAACCATGGAGGATACAATTGCTCAAACTAGGTTTGAGAATGTATCTAAACATTCCAATGATTCACTGCTCGCAAGAGGTAATATACTTCAAAGTGATGAGGATAGACTTAAACTTGAGGAATTGATGGCACTATGTACCACTTTACAAAACAGGGTTCTTGATTTGGAGAAGACAAAGACCACTCAATATAATGAGATTGCTAGTTTGAAAAGGAGGGTCAAGAAGCTTGAAAAGAAAAATAGATCAAGAACTCATAAGCTGAAGAGATTACACAAAGTTGGTTTGAGAGCTAGGGTAGAATCCTATGATGATGAAGAAAGTTTGGGTAAGGATGCATCCAAACAGGGGGGGATTGATGCTATTGATGCAGATGAAGAAATTACCTTGGTTAGTGTTCATGATGAAATGGAAGTTGATGAAGAAGTAGTTAAAGTTATTAACACTGCTAAGCTAATTATTGATGCTGCTCAGGTTAGTGCTGCTGGTGATAAAGTTAGTGCTGCTAGTGTTGCAACAACTGTTAGTGCTGCTACAACAACTACTGCTACAACTGTTGATGATATTACTTTGGCTCAAGCACTTGAAGAAATGAAAAGTACAAAACCCAAGACGAAAGGGGTTGTTATACAAGAGTTGGGTGAATCTACAACAACAAAATCTTCACAACTATCTTCACAACAATCACAGGACAAAGGTAAAGGGATATGGATAGAACATGTGAATCTTATGAAAAAGAAAGATCAAATCAGTTTTGATGAAGAAACTGCTTCAAAACTACAAGCTGAATTTGATGAAGAAGAAAGACTTGCAAGAGAAAATGCTGAAAAAGAACAAGAAGCTAATATTGCCTTGATTGAAACATGAGAAATATATACAGCAAAGATTGATGATAACATCATTGGCTAAAAGATTGAAAGACACAAGAACAAGAAGCGTTTGTCTGTTGAAGAAAAGCTACATTATTTCAACACTCCTTAGAAGAAAAGAGAACAGCATTTTTGCAGCTAAAAGAGCAAAAGAGATAAGAAACAAACCACCAACAAAAGCTCAATATAGAAAGATAATGTGTACTTACCTAAAGAACATGTAAGGGTACAAGTTCAAAGATTTAAAGTCAAAAGGGTTTGATTCTATTTAAGAGATGTTTGACAGAGCATTCAAAAGGGTAAATACATTTGAAGACTTTAGAACAGAATTAGTGGAGGGCAAAGAAAAAGAGAGTACAAAGAAGCAAAAGGTGGAAGATAACAAAGAAACAGTAGAGATTAAAAATTTAATGGAAATCATTCCAGATGAAGAAGAAGTAGCAATTGATGCTATACCTTTGGCTGTTAAGTCTCCAAGTATTGTTGACTGGAAGATTCATATAGAAGGAAGAAAAAGCTATTATCAAATAATAAGAGCCGATGGAAAGTCTCAAATGTACATGATTTTTAGTCACATGCTTAAAAGTTTTAGCAGAGAATATTTGGAAGATTTGTACAAGTTGGTAAAAGCTAAATATGAGTCAACAAGACCAGTGGAAGACTTGGATTTGTTATTATGAGGTGATTTAAAGACTATGTTTGAACCACATATAGAAGATAAAGTATAGAGGGATCAACAAGACTACAAAGTGTTAAGTTGGAAGCTATATGACTCCTGTGGAGTACATTCCTTGAGGATGCAACATGTGTATATCTATATGTTGGCAGAGAAGAAGTATCCCTTTACACCATCTACACTTTCAATGATGCTAGAAAAGAAGCTTATGATTGACTATGAAAGTGAAATGGCTTATCAGCTTTTCATCATGAAACAACTTAAGAAGTAAAGAAGTGTTTGGAAGCATCCTCCTGATGTTGATAAAGCTTTAAATGAAGAAACTTGGATGATTTTGAAGAAGAATAATAGGGGAGGATTGTTAGGATTAAAAATCTTTTTTATGGTGTTTGAATTACTGCTGCTCATGTTAATGTTAATGCTGCTCAGCTGAATTTAGTGCTGCACATAAACTTCAAAGAAAATATGCTAAGTATTTACTACTGCTAGTACAAAGTTAGTACTACTAGTGAATATTAGTACTGGTAGAGAAAATATGCTAAGTAGTTACTACAACTAGTGATAAGTTACTACTGCTTGTATAAACTTACTACTGCTAGATAAGTTAATGCTGCTAAGGTTAATAAGTTAGTACTGTTTGTTGTTAGTACTGCTTATATGATATGTATTAAGTTATTTATTTATAAAAAAGATTATGAATACTTAGGAAAGTATTGTAATCCGGCTAGGGCTCCTTGGTGTATAAAAGGAGGTCCTAAGGCATAAAGTTTGATATGTTTTTATCTTTTATTATTCTTAGCTTCAAGGTCTGTGTAACCCTAATACTTTAAGAGTATCCATATTATTATTAATAATATTGGAGCTTATTTGTTTTGAATTACTGTTTCATTAAGAATTCTTCTTAATATTAAAGATTAGATTCCGCATAATCTTTAATACATTCAAACATAGTTTCTACTATAGTTGTGTTAGATTTATCTAATATAACTAAACCTTAAACAAGCTTAAGGAATTCGATCTATTGAAGTGGGATCAACATACTACCTTACTTGTGCGTTTCCCTAGCAAGGTATCACGTAGACGGCGTTTTCATGTAATTCATCATGCTTCTCGGAAATACTTACACATACATCTCAAGTGTGACAAGGTAATAGAGTTAGGAGAAGCATACTAAGGATCTTGCATGATTAAGTAAACACTTCTATTTTATCATACGAATTCTCTACATTAGATTTAGTTTAATTATTAGATAATTAGTTTAAAACAAACCCCTCAAGATTTTACTTGCTTTCAATAAAATATAAAAATACAAAAATATTCTTCTTTCAACCCGTAGACCTTAGTTACTGAAACTCCCTTTCTAGACTCGTTATTAGACTAAAAATTAAAAACTTTTACAGAAACGCATGACTAGGAATGACCTTGTGTCATTCCTTAATATACTTTATAAATTTCATTTCATTTAAACCCTTGAAAGTTTTGTTATCATAAAATAGACTCTATGAGCTTTACAACGATATAAAGAACTCATTCTAACTCTTTACGGTTTGGTTTTTATGGCAAAAACAAAATTGACAAAAACCTTATTTGACATTAGGTTACGCCGTAACCTCATTTCACTCTTTTTGTTATGGCGTAACAAAAAGATTACGCCACTATAGAAGGTTATTTTACCCCCATGAAACCCCTTTTTACTCAAAACTCAACTACATTAATCCCAAACTTCATAAGACCTTCCAGAAATCATTAACATCCATAACATACTTGGTCTAAATAACCCGAAAACATCTACTTTATGGGGTTTACCACACACCCGTTTCGACCCTTTTACATACACTTAACAACCAACTAAATTAAATGACTCTTAACCATTACAGTCAACCACGTTTACATGACACTTTGACACTTTCGCACATTCATTAACAAACCGTTAGACACATGGGGTTTAACATTGATATGAGCTCGGTAACTAGTACTAAGCTCCTATGAATATCTTCATTTATACCTAATCCTTGCTTCCAATCATAACCTTTTACCAAACACTTTACTTTCTTTGTAAAAACTTACAAAACATTTAAACAACTAAACCGTAAGCATTACGCTTAGTAAGTAAAATGAATAATAACATGGCATTATATTTCAATCATTCATATAAGCATTTCGTTCATTCATTTAATAGTCCAAAGGACTAAATAATACCATTGCTTATCACAATTACTCAAACCATGAATATTCACATAATAAGATAAACATCATTACTTAAACTATCGATATAACAAATCACATAATATTCACATATCTTAACTACTTCCATATTAGTCTAATTTAATCTCGACTAGCTATACAATACTTGCTCCTTATTCTTCTTAATCCAAACATCCTAAACTCAATATGCTTTACTATAGCACAATCATACACATAACACATGTATGTCAAAACTCAACATAACAACATGTTATAGTCATTTTGCTTACCTTAGGTCCAAGCTAAAGTTTACCATTAGTTCACTATCATCCTCCTTCCATCTTATCCAAACATCATCATCACAAATCCTTGATTTCTTAATTAATATCATAAAAATTACCTACCATCACATAATTATAATATCATCATCAAGGGTTTACATAACCCATTATTCATACTCAAATTTCATCCTTAATCATCATATGATCATATCTTGATCATATGATGAAAACCCCCAAAATACTAGTTCTATTCAATAATACTTGTCTCATAATTACAATCATCTCATTAGTTTATTTATAAACACTTTTTACCCAAAACACCCAATTATACTTAAGAACCCTAATTCATAATTCTTCATTTAACTTAATTAATGGATTACTTACCTTGTAGGGATCATTAGTATGAGCTTATATCTTAATTTGGGACCTTAATTCATCTTTAAATTATCACTAGAAATTTCCCACCTTTTCCCCTCTCTTTTCTTCCTTCCTGTGTCGACACCTACACACTCCCACTCTAACAATTTGGAACTTTGTGGAAGTTCCAGTTATTTAGTGTTGCAAGTTTTATCATTTGGTAAGAATGGTCTCTCAAGTCCCTTTCCTTCCTATTTGACCACACTAAGTTATTTAACTCATTTACCACTTGTCAAATTTAGTCCCTTAAGTCCATTCTTTTCATAAATGTGACACATTATATTTTCTACTTCCAATATACATACACATTGACTTATAGTTTGACTATCGGGTTTGACTAACCAATCACTCAATGTTTTTAAACTTATAAAAGTCATAGTCAAGATATTTTAAATGGCCTTTTCATAATAAAATACTTTAAAACCTGTTTTGGGGTGTTACAGTTACATTTAGTTTGAACCTTCACATGCTATTCCCTTATAAAACGATAACAACCCCCGTGTATTGCCTATACTACACTACAACAGTTAGGTACACTGCCTAGGAAGTTGTAAAACTTAGTGAAGTTTTGCTACCTCATCAATATCATAATCATGGAACAAGATAGAGTTTAAGAGAGAGATAGATTGAGAGAAATTTAGAGAGAGAGAGAGAGAGAGATATTAAAAAGAAAGTATGCAAGATTAGATTAGAGAAAGAAGAGTTTCAACCAACCTCTAACCCTCTTTATATAGGAAAGGGAGTGCTACATGGTAAGCTTATGGTAGGGTGAGGGGTACATAGTAAAGTAAGTAACAAACTCGATATTACAAAGTAAATGACCATGAGTGACATACACTTTTCTATGATCCTGCAATCTCCCCCTAAGGGGATTTCACTCAGGCCTAACTAACAAACGGTAATCGGTCTTGTCACGTCTTCCACCGACAAAGAGTTCGAGCCTTGTGAATCGTCTTCGTTCCTTCAGCATCTTGTTAATCTTTTTTTTAATGAACTTCGTTGTCTTCTTTTCATCATCTTTAGTCCAGTAATACTGCTCCATCCTTTCATTTCTATAGCCCAGCTTGTTCCTCACGATGACTTTAAGCTTGTTGAGGACTTTGTTGAGAGTACCATATAAGAATTTATGGAATTCATTGTCTCTCATTAGCCTTTTTTCTGGAGTCAACACTTTCAAACACAACACCTCTGGGATGGTTCATGATGGTGTAAGGAGTGAACTTGTGGAGACAACCTTCTATGAGTTGTGGTTTGATCAAGTTCAGTTTGGTCTAATATCTCTCGACCCCCATCTACATGTCTTCAACCCTCTTCATGATCACAATCCTACGAATGTACATCCTCAGAGCATTAATCAGATCAAACTCTTCCATGCCTTTCATGTTGCGAATTTTGTTCTGGATCTTAGCAGGATCATGTCTTTAATGTCGTTTTGGTTGAGATTAGGGAAGTCGGCTTCACAAAACTTGTACTCCTTTTCATTAGTTCTAGTGACCATAATTTCTTCCAAATAAGCATACCCAAACTTCTTTAGAACTTTGATACGTTGAATGCTTTTGATGTTAAGATTTGAGTAAACTTCATAACGAGACTTGAATCCAATGTTGCCTTTATAGAACCATTAACATCTAGAATGCCAGTGAGAAATTCCCAGTTCAGCATCTTTGTTGTACTTTTGTATACTTGGGCTCCATAAAGATGGGATCATTTCTTCAATTCCTTCATTTTTATATCTGGCAGCCTTGGTTTTAGTTATAGAGAGAGCATACATGTTTTTCTTGGTTCCATTTATCAAATACTCTAAGTCATGGTTAATGAAGTATTTGACTGGAATTCTCTTTTTGCCTAGAGGTCCTGTAAGAGGTAATGGTTTACTCAAGTCTTTTAAAACCTGTCACCACTTTCAGGGTTGACCCAATCAATCTGGTCAGTTAAAGCTAGGTTGACTTGAATCATGTTGTATTCCAGCTCGATACTGTTCTTGCATGTCCCTTTAAGAAGCTCAAAAGATGGACCATCTACATCAGCTTTTGTGATCTTGTCCTTCTTGAAGATTTTCTTCACAAGTTTACCGAATTGAGTTACTAAGCCATCCCTATACTCATACTCTTCTGGCTCTTCTTCAACAGTGATATGTGAAAAAGCACATATCCTTTCTATATCCAAAATGACCCTTAAATGATAAAAATGTGCAAAAATATGCTTGTATTTGTGTATTTTGTTGTTTGTGAATGTGTAGGTACGAATATTGCAAAGATCACAAGAAAACGGTCAAAAACCGGACAAACACGAACACGAGAATGGAAAGAGTGCACAAGAGCCGGGAGTTTGATAGCAAAAAGGTCAAATAGTCAACCATGGTCAACAATGGTCAACCCACAAAATGCCAAAACCCTCAAAATACCCAAATGAGCCTTAATGTTAAAACCAATTTCACCAAAAGTCCCTAAACCCTAACACCGTTATCTCCTTTTTATTAAAGAGATAACGGTCGTTATCCCTTTATAACTAAACCCTTTTAACCGTGGCCCAAACACCCGGCCCAATCCTTTTACCATAAACCCGAGCCCAAATCACAACCCCAGGTCAAATAAAGATATAAAAAGAAAAGAAAAGGGCGGGAAATCCCATTTTTACTATTCATCGTCGTTCCCAACTATTACCTCGCATTAAAACAAAGGGTAAAATGAAATTGACATGGCCAAATGAAGATTCCAAGTGCCAAGCTCCACCTCAGCATCAAAAACGTCACCAAGGTTTTCTATTGGTCAAGTTAACTCAAGGGAATGACACGTGGGATCCAAAGAAACACACTCTAGATGGGATTTTACACTAAATCCTTTGTTAAAGAAGTACAAAGCCTCTGACACACGGATTGCCACGCTGGCAATCCGTGTGCTCACTTAATAATCCAACGGTGAAGAGTGAAGAGCCAATGATTGCAAGGAATGAAGGGTGTGGATGAAGGGGAGCGTCTAACAGACTTGAGGACCTAGAAACTTCCTTATCCTGCTATAAATACAAGGGCATCCTCACTCACAGGAATCATCTAGCTTATCTAGGAGTAGTCTCTTAAGCTAGCTTAGTGTAGTTTAAAATAGCTTTTGTAATTTAGCTTTTATAATGTCTTAATTCAGTAAATGTAATCTGTTTTTCAAGCTTGTAATCTGTTATTCTCTTATTAATAAAAAGTGTGTTTTCATTTTAATATGCAACTTAAGCTTTACTTAAAAAGCAATTTGGTTTGATAAGCTCTTAATCTCAAATAAGCTCTTAATAAGCTGTCATTTTAACTACTCAAGCTAGTGTTCACTTAGTTTTGCTCATAGACTTAATGACATTCAAATCCACTCCCAAATATTACCACAACTTATGAAATGGAAGGGAAACCAAACATGGATGGGTTTCTAGGACAATACCAGCTTATCACTTGATAAGCTGGAGCTTGTTGATAGCTCATTTGAGCTTAATCTTAGCCTTGTTTAGAGCAAAGGCTCCTGTAAGTTTCTTCTTTACATTTAAGCTTAAATTTACACTATTAGCTTTAATCTGTTTCATCTGCTTATTGTATGCTTATTTTAGTTTAGATCTGCTTATTCTGCTTATTTTAGTCATATAATGCTTAATATGCTTATTAGTTAGTTTATATCATAGTTTGCTTGTTAAATTCATAAAATTGTTTAAAAAACCAAAAATATTAGCATAATTGTTAAGTTGGTTGTTAGTGCTTATTTGCTTATTGAAAAATGTTCAATAGGTCTGTTTTAAGCTTGTAATAATCTGGTATTTGCAACTTGATCTTTAAATCTCTTATTCATAAGCTTAAAATGAGATTTTGTTATTTAAAGGGGTGTTTGGTTATTAACAGTACTAACTTGAGTTAGTGCTGTCATAAGCCATTTGGCCTTTTGGATCATTTCTAATCAACATAATAGGTTTATGAATTATGGATTTTAGAGTTGTTAGAAGGTATCAAGACTTTTCAAAATTATTAGTAGATTGTTAGTTTTGTTAGCCTAAGTTCTGTCTCTTTTGCATATTTAGCTCTAATCTGTCCTAGTTGTTGTTAATGCTTTTATTGAGTTTCTTTTGGTGTTTTTAAAGTGTCTAAACCAAGTATCTTAACCTGCACTTAAGGTTTTTAAGCTTTGGTTACACTTTTGTGCATACTACATCAGATAGAAAAACAGTCAAATTGCATTTTTTCAATTTCAATTTTCAATAAGTAAAAACAGTTTTTAGCTTTTCATACTTAGTATTCTAGTAGTTCATAGGTCAATTTCAATCTATTTCAATTTTGTCTGTTTTTAAAAAAACTTCTCAAAAAAAAAAAAAACTAAAAAAAAAAAAAAAAAAGTTCATTTTGATGATCTTATTTTCAGCTTTAAAAATCAGCTTTTGTCTTTTCAGAACCAAAACAAAACTCAGCATACTGAGTGTTTCAGCTGTTTTCAAACTACTTTTTCATTAAGCAATAAGGTTTCAAAATAGTTTTTAAAAGCATTTCCTAGAAGCTTGCAGGTTAAGCTTTCAGTAGGAACAAGTAACTTTGCCTAAAATTTTCATTTACTTAGTTAAAAATAAGCTCAAAAGTAGCTAAGTGGTCTGTTTGGTTTTCAGTTTTTCTCTAAGTGCTTATTTTAGATTTCTAGCTTATAGCCCTTAGTTTTTGCTTAATTTTTGTTCAAATTAGCTTATCAGATTATTATTTAGTTGTCTTTAGCTTATTGGGGTCATAGTTAGCTTATATTGTCTTTTCTTAAAAAATCAAAAACATAGTTAATCAGTAGCAAGTAGCTTTTTCAGGTAACTTTTTAACTGCTTATTTGATTTTCAAAATGTCTTTTGTTTGCTGTTTCTAGTAGTTTTTTGGCAAATGTTTAAATAGGTATAGGGCTTTTAGGTATAAGGATCCAATAGCTTATCTTAAAATAAGCTCAAAGTTTCCCTTAAGGACTGTTTGGTTTTCAGTTTTTCACTAAGAGCTTATTTGTAATCCTTTGCTTATGGCTTGCTTATTTCTGGTTCTCATTTGCCTATTAAGTTAGTTCTAGGATAGTCATAGCTTATTTAGTCCTAAGATAGCTTATTTACGATTTTAGCTTATTTAGTTTTGTTTCAAAGTAAAAAAAATGGCTAAGTGTAGATTGTCTGAATTTTAAGCTTTTTCTAGCTTATTAGTGACTTTTAGAAAAGTTGTTTTCACAAAAATAGCTTATTATAAGCTGTTTTACAACTTTGCTTTTTAAAGTTTTTCTAAAAAAATAAAAAGGGAAGAGGGGAAATCGTGGGTGAGCAAGGCTCGAACCCACGACCTCTACCCTCCTCACCTTTTATAACACAACACACAACACACACTAACCATCTCGCCCTGGGGTCTTTTTCGTTATATGTTTGCACATTTAATCTTTTATACACATTTGAGCACTTTTAGTTTATAAGCTGTTTAAGCTTATTTCACAGCTTATTCGATAAGATGTGTTTCCAAGCTTCTTTTTCCTAGATTTCTCATTGTTCAATCTATTTTTCATAATTTTTTCAGGATTTTAATAAATAGTTTAGTATTTTTAAACATTTAATTTTGTTAAAATCATTTTTAATTCATAAAAAATTATAAAAAAGTTAAAAAAATATAATTCTTTTTTAGAAAATTTTCTTTTAGCATTTAGAACCTAGGAAAATTAGATTTGCGTTAGTAGGGTTAAAATTGCAAAATCTTGTTTTTTAAAGAACGGGATTGAATCCCGTTCTTGTTTTCTTCGCGTTTTTAGCTTTAAAACACCTTCGTTTTTGTTCTAGTTTTCTTTGTTCTAGCTTTTAGCCAATTAAGTCATTGTCCAAATAACAAACGTGGCCTCAATTTCATAAATCTTTGGGAAAATGACCCGGTAATCACTTACCGGTTTCTTACGTGTGTTATTTTTGTAAGGATTTTTGCTCTAAATCTTTGTCTTCAAGGATTTTTAGTAATTTTCTTTATACTAATATATTATACGTATATTATATATTATTTTCAATGATCAAACATCAACAAGTTCATTGAAACAGCTTTAACCAGGAAGTTCCTTAACAGTTTTCTAAAACAAAACAAGGTTTTCTTATCAAGGATTCTTTCAGTCTAAACTTCATGCACTTACTCATCATCCTGTCTTGGTTCATCAGCATCATTACCTGTTTCTAAGTGTGGAGGAACTTCTTGAGCTTTACTCTTCTTGGATGATGATTCACCATCATCTTTTCGCCTTCTCTTGCTCTTTTTCTCCCCCTCACGATTGTCAGGATCATCTTGATCATCGTGAGTTCTTTTGGACTGAGATGGATTTTTTTATCCAAATTGTGTTTCTTGTTCATCAATCTACATTGTGTCTGCAAGAGCATCATATAAAGCACGATGTTTTAGATGGTTCAAGTATGTAGCTGTTTGGAACATCTTCTCATATAACTGTTGTTTCAGCTCATATTCCGTAGGATCAACTATTGTTGTTGGGACAGACCGAGACTCATTCACTGGAGGCTTCTTAAGTGCTTGAGAGACGACTTTGGAAGAAGCTTTGGCAATTGATTCTTGACAGCATTGAGAACATTTTCTTGAACTGATTCTTCAATGATGTCATAATAAGTTTTTTGTTCTAGATTGGTCAGCCTCTGTATGACAACTTTCTTCCAATCATTTTTTCGTTTTGATTGCCTTTTTTAGAAGTGTCCTTGCTCATTTGCATTTGTCTTTGTTGGTGGTGTAGCTGGAGGAGTGGAAGTGACTTGTTCTTCTTCTTCATGAATTGTTTCAAGGATAGGAGCAACCGTTATTATAGTTGCCTCAGTGTACACTGGTTCATTTAGTACTTCGGTCATTTGAATTTTAGGAGGTTCATTCAAATACCTATTGACATCTTTAGGTGAGGAGGTAGTGACACTTGGGCTTGGAGTTGGGAACTCTTTTGGTTGTTGCTTGGGTTCCTTGTTTGTTAGCTTAATCACTAAGGCACGAGTCTAATCAGCACCATTGTCAGAGTCTTTGTCAGGCTCATTATAATCACTTCTTTCTTCATTAGAGGAAGACTTATCACTTTCATCTCCTTATTCAGAATCAGTATCAACATCACTAACTTCATTTTCTAATTCACGTTCACTTTCAGTCTTGTCATCATTAGTAGATTCAGAAGAATCCTTAGAGGAGCTGTTATTATCTGGTGATTCTGGTGTAGTACCTGAACCTTCTCCTTTGTCTTTCCTCTTGATTTCTTTTTGAATTGCTTGAATCTTGCTTTCTTTTCCTTGTTTCTTCAAGTTTAACAGCAACATGGCTTCAAGTGAAGGTTGTTGCTTAGTCTTGAGCTTGACTTTTAGGAGATCTAAACCTTCATCGACATTTTTGTTAACTTATTTTTCTAGCACAGTTCCAGCATGTTGATGTTTTTTCTTCTTTCCTTTTCTTGGTTCTCAAATTCTTCAATGCTGACTTGCTTTGCATACTCCAAATCTTCATCATTGTTTGGCAATTCATTGTCTTCAACAGTGATTATCTTGGATCATTTAGGAGCAACATCTTTCTTCTTCTTTGGTTTTGGAACATCACCCTTTTTCATAAACCCTTTGCCCATTCCATGCTTAGGAGAAACTTGAGCTTGTGGGTACTTATCCACATATGTTGAATACACCTGTGACTCCTTGAGTTCACTACTAAGTAGAAATTCAGGAATTGGCATTCCAAAAATGTGCTTGCGTTCACCCTTAGCTATATACTTTAGTTTTTCTAATCGTGTATCATCAGCAACTAAGTGTGTTGTGAAGTCTAAGCGCTTGTGCAGATTAGGGTGTTGGCCTGGAAGATATCTGATAATGAGCTTGGTAAATCTTAGATATGGTATGGTTTCATGCTTATCACCAATGTTCTTATGCTTGTTGATTTGAAATCGAAAGTCTTCCCAAAGTGTTTCAAAATCAACATTCTTAGCTTTGACTATACCCCACGGTCTTTGGAAATTAGTTCTCTTTCCCTATCAATCCCTGAAGCTTTTCCAGTTAAGCTCCTATTTAGAATGTTCATAAGTGTTCTCCGGGGTTGATGCAATATGTTCACTACCATTTGGGACACAGTTGTTAGAGAACCAACATACCCTAACCTTTTGATAAATAAAACAAGTTCATCTGAGGTGGGTGGTTGAGTAAAATGTGTATTGGGTTGTCTTGGAGAGACGTTTAGTGCTTTACGAAGTAGCTCAACATCAACTTCAAAGCGTTTAGAATCCAAGTAGAAGAAGTATATTTTGTTATGCGGGTTCTTGTAAATAGTGTGCCAAAACTGTTGCATATAGATCACAAGAACTTCAGAGGAGTCAGTTAATGCATTGTAGACTGTGTTGTTCTTGAGGATTTCCAGACAGATTTCAAAAATTGGTTCATCTTGCGGTTCTTTCGGATCAATCCTCACATTGCTTTTATTCAGAGGGAATCTGACATTGGTAGGACACAACTCCTCTTCACTTTTCATAGGTAATTGAGACATTTGAAACGTTGAGACAAGGAGATAGAGGAGTTAGTGTCACAAGAATACAAACTTAAGCATATATTATAACATTTTTGTTTCATTCCACTCTGTCTGTTTTATATGATCGAGCATTTCTTTTTGATCATATTTTTCTCATTTTCTTTCTCATGTGTCTATTACTTGCTTTTGCTGACACATGTCGTACGCTTTATTCTTTTTATATATTTTGTATGTTCTTGCATTCTTTTTTAAACATACACTCATTTTCTTTTTCACGTACAGTTTTATCTCTCTCGTTCTGTTTTTAGTTAATCCTCACTTAAATCACTTAGATAATATTTCTACTAAATAAAAGATAAAAGATGAACGAGATATTTAATTGTTCTCATGCTAAAAGTGTTCATCTTATAATCTTTTGAGAAATAGAATCTTTTGACTCATCAGAAAAACTTTTAGAAAGCAATTGATTCGCATGAGAGAAAGATTTCCTTTTAGCAATAATTAACCTTAAGTTCCAAAGATACACTGAGTTGTTAAAAGGATTCCATTATAAGCTTTAAGTGATAACTAGCCCTAATAACACTCCTGATTTATCAGTGACTCTCAGTATAAAGTAGTTTCAAAATCACTTTGTACTTGAGAGAATTACTTTTAGTAATCAG
>BQNB010166054.1:0-14153 GCA_026074375.1 Tanacetum coccineum | reverse complement strand
ACATGTAGGCTCTTCCTTGGGCATTGTTGGTGGTGGTCTTTCGGAACTGATTTACATAATGCCCTTTCTCTCCACAGGCTTGACAAGTAACTATCACTGGTAGCAGAGCCCCTTGTTTCTGTAGTTCTTGGTCAGATGGCCCACCTTGTTACAAGTATTACACTTAACAGTTCAAGGTCCTGTGTGATGCAGAGTGCATTTCTTACACAATGGACGGTTTCCAATATACCCATTGTTTTCAGTTAGAGTGACGGCATAAGACCTGAAGGTTTCCTGTATTATGTTCTGTTGTGGTTGGTGATTATTGTAGCGGTTGTTGATGTTGGTGTTACGGTAGTTGTTGTTGTTGTTAAAAGTTCTTCTGTCATGAAACTTTCGTTTGTGATCACTTGATACTTGCACCGGAGTGTGCTTTGTTACCTGATCCCAAAAAATTAGCCTATAGGCCTTTAGTTAATTGGCTTCCTCTAGAGTTTGAGGTTTAGAGGCGGTAAAATTCCCTTCAATACTTCGAGGCAATCCCCCGATGAAAACTTCCATCATTTTCTCAGAATCTGGCACCATAGTGGGACACAAGGTTGCCAATTCCTAAAATCTTCTTACATATGTCTTGAGATCATTCCCCTTCACAGTCAGATGGTAAAATTCGTCTTCCATTTTCTAGACTTCAGTTCGGGGACAGTATTTCTTTATTAAAAGCTTCTTGAATTTAACCCAGGTAATCTTGTAAGCTTCTCCTATCCCAATAGGTTGGGCAAAAGAATTCCACCAGGATAGAGCTTCTTCAGTTAAAGTACCAGTAGCAAACTTCACCTTGCAGTCTTTGGTACAGTTGCTACGGGAAAACACTAATTCAGATCGCTCAAACCAGCGGATAAGACCAACAGCGCCTTCTGTACCTTTGAAATTGATAGGTTGGTAGCTCATGAACTCTTTG
This sequence comes from Tanacetum coccineum, assembly GCA_026074375.1. NCBI lineage: Eukaryota > Viridiplantae > Streptophyta > Magnoliopsida > Asterales > Asteraceae > Tanacetum > Tanacetum coccineum. The sequence continues at coordinate 13,216 of BQNB010166054.1, read as the reverse complement.
TAGCTACACTTTCTTGCTACAAGAGCTTCTCTTGGTCTGGTGGTATTATCAGTATTTGCCATGTTAGCAGCTTGTGCTTCCAGAGCTGCGGAAACACTATCAGCAACTAGTTTCTTGATGGCAGCTTGAGTCATGGCTGGTGCTTCAGATGTTGATGTCCTTTTGGGAGGCATTCTATCAACATAAGACAACACGTAATAAGAATGATATCACAATTCTTTCCTTAAAATACGTAAGGTTCAAAAATAAACATTGTCACAATAGTGATATCATAGATACTTATTTGATATGAATTCTAACAAGTATCTAACTTATTAGTTTATTTTCTAGGGGTTATGGTAAGATTCATAATGATGAAGACGGAGATGAAATATAGGACACAAAATGAATATGAAACGGGATCACCATTATATTATATCATGAACGATTTGCCTTTGTACTGTACATAGTCAAAATTTGACAAGTGTTGTTATTTATACCACACATCCCGTGGCTAGGTTCTAACAAAAGCTATAACTAGTATCTAATCTAGTAGTCCGATGGTCCTTCCTGGTTGTTCTTGTGTTCATAGATTGCATTCAGAAGACTTTCCTTATCTGCTTGGTGACGAGCTGGGATATCTTCAATGATTTGTTCTAGATTAGCAATCCTGAAGCGAGGCAGAGCAATCTTGCTGTTATTTCCCATTCGCTTTCTTTGAAGTTTAGCAATTTGAGTATGAGATTCTCGGAGTTCAACTTCCAGATTGTCAAAATCTTGTTGTATGATCACCCGACCTTTTCCAAGACCTTCTATTTTGTCTTCCATGTGCTCAATGCGGTCAAGAGAGAGCTCATCTAGGTGATTCAAAATTTCCTCAATTTGTTCCTCGTGACGTTCCAAACTCGTCTTATGAGAACTTTCTCCTATCTCAAATTCTTGAGGTAGGGCAGGAGTAGAGGAGGATGATTGGTCACGACCTTGTTTCTTAGGTGGCAATAATTCCTCAAGAAGAAAGAATTCTTGAGGATTAAACATTGGAGATGGAGGCATAATAGTTGGTGGTGAAATAGGTAATTCTTTAGCATAATATGCTTGCATGACTTTCATATAAGGGTCATCATGAAAAAGTGAAAGAGTTGGTGAAGCTATTGGAACTAAACCAAATAAGTTATTTGAAGAGCTAGAATAAGTATTTCCCGGTGAAGCCGGGGAATAGTCCGGGGAAGCCGGGATATAGTCTAGAAAGTTAGAGGAAAAATCATCCTCAATATTGGAAGTAGGGTGGTTGGGAGAAGACATCATTCTGTTAACAACCCAGCGATAAATAACATAAGTTATATATATAATCGTATAATAGTTATGTATTTTTACATACTGTTTGGGAGATGTAGTGGCATGGAGGACTTTCTTGGATGGAGAAAGAAGAAAAGTAGTTATTGTTAAGGTTTCAACCTTGTTCTCTAAAACTGTGGCTCTTGATACCAATCTATAACACCCCCATTTTGACAAATATAGCAGCAGAAGCTAATATGGGGTATTACTTCATAGTACAAAAGTCATAATCATAGAAAAAAGACTGTCATAAGAGACGTTTTTTGGGTAATTGTTAGTTATCATTCATTTATTCAATCAGAGGTCTTTACAAAAAGAGAAGGTCCCAAAATCTAGAAACATAAAGTTTGAATGATAACAGTTTAGCCATCTTCAAGTCCTTGCCACTCTGTGTCATATGTTGCTCAATTACCTGAGATAAACATGCTAAAAAGATCAGCACAATGGTTGAATGAAATTCAAAGGTTTATGATAAATAGTTTGAATACAAGTCATCATAACAGTGGGTTACGTTGTTATACACCCATAATCTAATAAATTGCCAATGTAGATACAATTTTATAAGAAAATAAGTATTATGCCCTAAGCTCATGATACAGAGCCTGAGATAATCAATAATACAAGTAGTTGCCCCAACGGGTGCCTTTGCCAAACACCCGCGTAGATATTCAAATGAAGTGCGTTTGGTTACCAAAAGTACAAGTATATCTCAAGGGGGAGTTCAGAAAAAATAGATCTATTCACCGCATTCGAGCTTACTCGAAGAGGTAATTAACGGTTCTTGATGTGGGTCTAAATGGCAAAAGTAAGGATTAAACAATAAGGCATCAGGATAGATACAGTGGAAAAAATACTTGTATTAATAGTTATAGATGTTATCCCCTTGAGGGTTTATTAAATTGTCAAATGATTTAAAAATGCGAGGCTATGAACTCACCTTAATAGGGAAATCTAATTGATGACAAAAGTATATCAAATGAAAGTAACAGCCTTGTCACGCAACCTGGGGTAATATGTCAAGTCTTAATTTGATTGTTTATCTTTCAAAAACTTCATGAAGTTTAACATTTGATTTTAATTAAGTTATGGTAATATTGTATCGTTGTTCGGGCATCTTAATTCAGATGGTAGTAGTAAACGTTTGAGGAGCCATGACACTTTAAATAGTAAATCCAGCAAACTCGTCAAAATGTATACCCAAATAAAACCCCTCACATGAAGCTCCCTAGTAACGTGATATGATAAGATTTTAAGTTTCTTCAAAAGCTAGTCGATGATAAATTACGTTAAATATATAACGTAATTGATTTATAATGCGTCGATCGATGATTATTAACGATAAATGTGTCGGGTTTTAATAAATCGAGTCTTATAATATTTTATATATATTTTTTTATAATTTATATAAAAAATTATATTTTATATTTGTTAGTTTGCAAAAATGGCAATACTATACCTTGATTTATTTACTTTTTTAACAAATTTAGTCCTTTTATATAAATGTATATTTTAATTTAAAACCTTTAACTTTAAAACTTGGCAAAACAGCCCCTCATAGTTATATTTTTGGAATAATGACATTTTCAGTCCCTCTAGTTATAATTTCAAAATATTTATAATATATACCCCTTGCATGGGATTTATTTGCAAAACAAGTCCAAAAATCATAATAATGATATTTTTGATTTAGAAATCAATTTTGCAGGTTATAGCTTATTATTATAAGCTAAAATAAGTAACTTTTACGAGCTTATAGCTTATGAAAAGATCTTGTGAACTGTCGAAAAATCCAAAACGGGTTCGTTTGGTTTAGGAAAACCAAAACGGGTTCGTTTGGTTTAGGAAAACCAAAACGCATGGGTTTGTGGTTTAAGGACTTAAACAAGAGTTTATATAGGATCATAAGGAAGCTTATTAAAGTTCTAAAACAGAAAATGAGCTTATTGAACAAGATATAAGCTTACTTGAGCTTAAAATGGGTCGAATAAGGGTTTTTGGTTCGTATGCCTAGAAACGACTTCAAGGGCTTCCTTCTCTTGATTATTGGCTTCAAATTTGTTGAGTTTTTCCTTCTTTGATCTTCCTTGGTTTGGTTTAGAACTTCATTTGTGTGTATGATGAATTTTGAGGTGTGTTTTGAAAGAGTATGTGTGTTTCGACTTTTATAGGGCTCGAAACACCCTTGGTGCCCAAGAATACTTAGAGTAGTAGCCAAGGGCTTGTAGGTAGTGACTAAGGAAGGCTATAGGGTAATTAGGAAGGGCTAGGAGTGTAGCTTTGAGTAGTGCAAGGATGTGGAGGGGTTCGGTTTACAAAGGGGTGACGAGGGGGGTGTTTGGAGTACAAGTGGTTGTAGTAGCTTACAAGGAGGTGATGGAGGTGGTTGTATAGATGCTCGATGACATGGTCTTGAGGTCATGGTGGTGTTAAGGAGCTAGCTTAGTTGTAAATAGGTTAAAAATAAAAGAAAAGGGGTGTCGGGTTGGTTTTTATTTTGGGTTAGGGTTTTAGTATTTAAGACGTAGATTAGGGTTAGGATTAAGGATAGTTTAGGGTTTAGGATTAAGGTTTAGTGTTAGGATTAGGGTTTAGGATTAAGTTTAGTGTTAGGATTAGGGTTTAGGATTAGGTTTAAGTTAAGTGTTTTCGAATTAGGGTTTAGAACTAGTTTAGGGTTTCATTTAGGGTTTAGGGTTTTAGATTAGTGTTTTAGGATGATTTGGGGGTTTAGGTTTTGGGTTTAGAAGTTTTGCATTGAGTATTGTATCTTGTGCTAAAATGGTAGTAAGAAATTAGAATGAATTTAAAGGGAAAATAAGTTAGTTTAAATTCGTGCTTCATGGATTTATACATTGAGCTTAAATGAGTTGTACATTGACTTGGAGGGAAATTATATTTCAAATGTTGTGTATTGATTACTTGTACACTTGCCTTGGAAGTTTGTACATTTATTTTATATGTAAACATTACATATAATTAAGGTTTTGATATAAACGTTTAACGTATAATGCCTGTTTTGAAATAACGTTGTAAATGGCACGTTAAATAGATAACATACATGGTATAGAGGATATTAAAATATAGACTTGACATATTAGGTTGTTTACTTGACATAATCTAGATAATGGATGTGATAGTAGTTGAGTGGAAGGCTCGTTTTACTTTTAGTTATTGTAAACCTATGTTTAATAATAGAATAAAGCAAAAAGTTCCCTGTAAAAATGTGCTTATATTGATGTTTCATTGAATTCTAATTTAATAGAGGATACTACATTTTTTTTTTACTTCTAATTTAAGAGATGGATATTAACATTGCATCTAATTTTAATGATGGATAATTACATTGATGAAAATTACGGGTTGTTATAGGAGGGGACTCATTTTTATTACGTGTATAATCCTTCCATTAATCTGGTTAAAATGCTTCCGGAAACAGATTACGCACATGATGATTCATATTTTTATGGATGTGCTGGATTGAGATTGACATTTTACCTTACAAAATCACCTGACTACAAAGTGGTGCGTGCTGGAAGAAACTCTTATGATATTGTTATACAAATTTACTCTTCAAAGTCCGGCAATTGGACCCTGTGCAAGGAAAGATTTACGTACTTCTTTTTTGTACATTTTGATAGTGCGATCTATTGGAATGATGCCTTACACTGGCTAGAAACTGAGAATAGGCAGCGTACGCATTACAAGTTAAATATTGAAGACCATAAGCATCCAATAATAACAACCATACAAATCCCTCAAGACCATGAGCAACCAAATATAACAACCATGCTTCCAATGATAATAAGCATACGAATACCTCACATTTTGCATTTGGAATGGAAATTGTTCGATTCGATTGGGTGTTTGGTTCTTATTCGTAGAGATTGTATTGGCTCTAGCAGGTTTACTATCTACGAGATGAGGAAAGGGTGTTCTGTGTGATCGAGTAAATACATTGTTAATACTGATGATTTTATGAATCCACTTCTTGAAGGATCGTTCGGAGCATTGTTTTGGAAGAAAGAGAAGAGGATTCTTTTATAATCATTAACTTGTCCGCAAAGGTTGTACAATACAACCTAATATCAAAGACTCTGCATGAGATTTATGATATGGGATCTAATGAAATTGCTGATGATTACCTTCATGGTTTCATTCCGCCTTACGCTATGTATGATGTGGGATATAAAAAACTTGACTATAAGGTTTTTGAATTCATTCTGTCATCTGCTAGCATTTGATTATCCTTCCTTGTAGAATGTTTATCTAAAATTATTGTTATAATGTCATTAAAGTTTGTTATTATTAGTTTAAAATTTTCAATGTATTTGACTAATCCTACTTATCAAACATAATATACACTCACAAAATACATACTATACTCATGATAAACAACCATAATCGCATTAAAGTAATTAAATCGTGATTAAAGAAACCTCCAGGGACCAACCGTGCAATAGAAAATAAATTAACAGCCATAAATAGTGCGTAAAAATAGATTATAGTAGAAAAGCGGGAGGAAGAAATCCTCACAGGGACCAACCCAAACTACTATTGCAAAACAGTGCATTAAGATAAGTAAATGTTGTAACACGATATATACCATACACTTGTACATTAAAAATAGTGTAACAGTAACCTGCAATGACTTTACTGTTACTCCTACAGCTCGATACATCATAAGATTCGGGAAAATAAAAAGTACTATTTCAAATTTTGTCCTTCATAACTTGGTTTTAGCTTGTCATCTACTCATCTTGGTTTTGCTATTTAAGTGTAAATTAAGGCATCCACAACCAACAATATATTAACTCTTCTTCTCCAAAAACTAAAGGTTGACTACATATTGGTAATGATGTCAGAGGAGCCTAACAGAAATGTTCGAGAAACCTATGCACCACCACATAAAGTCCTTACTAACGATGATCTTTTGACTAAAATATTTATCCGATTACCTATTCTCTGTATTCATCTCTTTACAAAATAACATAAGTTATTTATATAATAGTTATGTATCTTTACATACTATTCAGGAAATGTAGTGGCACGGAGGACTTTCTTGGATGGAAAATGGTTATAGTTTAGGTTTTAACCTTGTTCTCTATAACCTCGGCTCTTGATACCAATCTGTAACACCCCCTTATTTGACATATAGCAGCGGAAGCTAAATTGGGGTATTACTTCATGAATCAACAGTCATAATCATAGAAAACGACTCAAAAGAGACGTTTTGGAAAATTTAGTTATCATTCAATATTATTTCAGAGTTTTACAAAAGGAGGTCCCAAAATACATATGAAAACATAGAGTTTGAATGATAACAAGTTTGGACGTCCTCAAGTCCAATGCCACTCCGTGCCATAGGTTGCTCAATTACCTGAGATAAACATGCTAAAAAGGTCAACACAAAGGTTGAGTGAAATTCACAGGTTTGAAATGTAATAGTTGAATACAAGTCATTATAAGTGGTAATAATTGTACAATTACAATTATCATGGAAAACAATATTGTTGCCCTAATCTCATGACACCAACATGTTAACATAGAAATCACCCCAGTGACATTATTGAGGAGCGAATGTCCTCTTGGAAAGGTAACTTGCCAAAGTTACCCATTATTCTCAAATATAGTGCGTTTGATTACCTCATGTACATGTAAACACAAACGGGATTCGTCAATCCTAATAGATCTATCCACAATATTCGTGTTCACTCGCAAGTGATTAATGGTTCATGATTAAATAATATTGGCAGTAAAGGTAAACTTAGGCAATAATATATCAGGATAGATACAGTTGGAAAATACTTGTATTTATAGTTTATAGCATGTATCCCCTACGGGGTTTAGAAAACATGTAAATGTGGGACTATGAACTCACCTTGATAAGGTAGTTGATTGACGTCAAAAGTGACTTAATTGGAAATAAACAGCCTCGTCACGCAACCTGGGGTAATATGTCAAGTCTTAGTTTGATTGTTTCAAAAATTTATTTCATAAAGTTTAACGTAAATGATTTTAGTTTATTAGTTTGTAAAAACATTGTATCACTGTTCGGGCTATCACAATCCAGAGGTCATGCAGTAAACGTTTGAGGAGCTAGGACACTTTATATCGTAAATCCAGTAACTCGTCAAAATGTCTACCCAAATGAAAGCCCCTCACATGAAATTCCTTAGTAACATGATACGTTATAGTTTAAATGATAGGATTTTATCTATTTAAGTTTCTTTAAGTTTCATCAAAAACTAGTGGATGATAAAAAATGTTAAAAATATAACATAATTATTTTATAGTGTTTCGATCGACGAATGATAACGACAAATGTGTCGGGCTTTAATAAAATCGAGTCTTATAATATTTAAATATATTTTTATAATTAATATAAAAATATTACATTTTATACCCTTGAGAATATGAAAATGACAATATATACCCTTGGTATATATTAATTTACAAATTTAACCCTTTACTTTAAATCTTTAAACATTTAACTCCTTAACTTTAGAGTATGGCAAAACAAACCCCTGAAGTTTAACTTTAGGATAATTACATTTTTGGCCCGAAAGTTTATGATTTCAAAATGTTACGATATATACCCTTATGCATGAAATGTTTTGCGTTTTTAGTCCAAATTCCATAATCTTTGTATTTTTGATCTCAAAATCAATTTGCAGCTTATAGCTTATTACTATAAGCTAAAATAAGTAAGTTTTACGAGCTTGTAGCTTATGAAAAGAGCTTATGAGCTTAAAAATCCAAAATGGGCACGTTTGGTTTAGAAACAATAACCCGATGGGTTAGGGCTTTTAGGATTAGTTTTAATGATTATAAAAGTGATAAGTGAGCTTATAGAAATAGCTTATTACAACAGCTTATGGCTTATAGCTTATTAGGTTCACGAAAAGAGCTTTTAGGGTTTTAAGGTCGCGTTTGGTTTAGGAAAACCAAGCGAATGGTTTTATGGTTCAAAGGCTTATACAAGTGGCTTACATACAGCTTATACATGATCTTAAACATAACAAGAGCTTATTGAACGAGTAGAAAAGCTTACTAGTACACGAATGGATGAAAATGGGTCGAAATGGGTGAAATGTAACCCGAAAGCTTGAAGATGAATCAAGAGCTCTTCTTTTCTCTTATTCCTTGGTTCCAAGATAGCTTAAACCTTCTTTCTTATCTTCTATGGCTTGGTTAGAACATGATTTTGAGGTAGTGTTTGATTTTAATGGTGAGTTTTAAAAGAGTGTATGTATGCGTGTATATATAGGGTAGAAACTTGGAGTGGTGGCCAAATTTTGAAGAGTGGTGGCCAAGTTGAGTGGAGTAGTGGCCAAGGGTTGCAATAGTGACTAAGAGAAGCTAGTAACATAGCTTGAACAGGTGTTGGATGGTGGTGTGGGTTCGACTAACCAAGGAGGTGACAATAGAGGTTTTACTTGGTGAGCAAGGGTGTGACAAGGTGGTAGGGTGCTAGGGTGGTGACAAAGAGGTGATGGAGGTGCTTAGCAAGGTAGTAGGCATGGTGGTGAATCATGGAGAAGGGTGTTTGCTTGGTCTTGGTTTGGTTCGAAACTAGTTTAGTGGTATCGGGGTCATTAGGGTTTCGGGTTAGGGTTTTAGGTTTAGGACAAGCTATGGGATGAGATAGAGGGAAAGATTAGTTCAAATGTGGTGCATTAGAGTGTTGTAACTTGTGCTTAAAAGGTGGTACAAAATCCCTTAAGAAATTGGAGGGAAAATGGTAAATTTGAATGTTGTGCTTAATTGACTTGTACCTAGGGCTTTAAAGGAGTTGTACTAGGGTTTAGGAGGGAATTATATTCGTATATTATGCATTGGTAACTTGTACACATGCCTCATAGGTTTGTACATTTGTTTTGTATGCAAACATTACATGTAGTTAGGGTTTTGTTATAAACGTTAACGTTTAAAAATCCGTTTTGATATAACGTTATGGAAAGTATGTTAAATAGATAACGTATGGATTTTTGAACATATTACTTGACATATTATAATGTTTACTTGACATAAACGTTGATGGAATTGGCATTGGTGGTTGCGTGAGCTTGTTTACTTTGTAATGTAAGTTACGTTACATTATGGATGGAATAAAGCAAAAATCTTTCAATGAAAATGGTTGCATCTAATTTAATAGATGGATGATTACACTGATGAAAATTGCATCTAATTTAATAGATGGATAATTACATAGAGGAAAATTGTAGGTTGTTATACGGGAGGATTCGTTTTTGCTCATCTCTAAGTCTAAACCTCATTTGGAGTGTTCCTAAATGCTCAAATATCATATACATACCTTTATTGAAGTTTCCACATTTTCGGGTAAGAGGAAAGCCGACAAAATTAACCCATAAAAACGGAATTCGCAAGTGGCGTGTTGGCCACGTGCTGATGCGTGACCAGCGCGCCAGAAGCTAAAATTTGGTTATACGGATTTTGGCTATCGTTTGTTATTTTACGTTTGGCGAACGTTTATTTGTCATCATTAAAACATAAAGGAGATCCTAGTCAATGTTGCACTAACAGATATGACAGTTCAACGACACTTTCGTGAACTCTATAAATTTTTCACAAAATATGACATGAATAACTATTTCTTGTGTTTTTTCATATATTAATCACAACATCCACATTATAAATTTAGGCGATATTTTATACATCTCATAAGTAGCCATGAATTCAAATATACACAAATTTTAATGTATTACACATTAAGAAAATTAACAAAGATGTGTCATTATGTATAATGATCTGATGTACACAACGAGGTTGTTTTCTTTGTTGAATGTGCATGCAACACAAATGATGGAATGCCACATTTGTATGCACTTGTGTGGAATCCTATAATGACTCTATAGATCGTTATTAGGACTCATCTAGGGTATGATAACAATGATTGTAACACGCAGCGGAATATAAAGAACACAATCATGTTACTAATAAGGTTTTCTTTATTAAACATTAATAAAGAAACTAACTACTAACTACTACACACGCTTTCTATGCGTTTAGACTCTCATTGGAGAAGTCTGCTATGAATGGATACCTCTAACCTAGACGCCTACCCTCTTTATATAATAGAGGGAGTAGGGTTTACAAGACAAGATAAGATCAAAATCAAATTAGGAAACTATAAATCATTATTAAATACTATTTGACCAGTCTTCAATCATTAATGTTGATCTTCCAATCTTTGACCAGTCTTCAATTAGCATTAATGTTGATCTTCCAATCTTTTAGCTGAGCATTAAATACTGTTTGACTAATCTTCAATCAGCATTAATGTTATTCCAGCTTTGTCTTGTAGGTCCTCCATCTTTAATATGTTTTGTCATAATCAACTCAAATTATAATTCCCAACAATCTTCCCCTAGTTGATAATGACAAAACCAATAAGCACAAGCTTCCCCTGAAGCTAATATAGATGAAGAACTTCCCCTGAATCCATGCACTCTTCCCCTTTTTGTCATAATCAAATAGGAGTGCATGTAGATGGTTAAGTATATGAACAATAAGCTTCCCCTTAAAAGTATATTAACCATCTCTTGAATCTCGAACTCAGTAGCATAGATCATCTCTTCCTTCAGTACGAACAAGACATGCTTATTACTATATTATGTAATAAAATGTCTTTGGATAATTCTTGTAGTCAATATATGCATGGCGATCACATGCAATGGCCGATAGTCTCAGTGAGCTCCGTCGCATCAACGACCAGTATCCTAGATCCAATGTCAAGGGCTGTATCGTATCATACTCCGACCAAATATTTGTAAAGGAGCGTGTAACTTTTCCATTCAAGAATTATATCATGCACTAAACCGTCAAAACGATCCATACACATCATCATTATTCGAGATCCAAAGGCGTCTGTTGACTATTACACAAAAATAAATACATAGGAAAACCTTATAAACCCTAGATCGAGAGCCACGAGGCTCTGATACCAATTGTGGAATCCTATAATGACTCCATAGATCGTTATTAGGACTCATCTAGGGTATGATAACAATGATTGTAACACGCAGCGGAATATAAAGAAAACAATCAAAGTTATGAACAAGGTTTTCTTATTCATAAACTAATAAACTATAAACTATTCGACTTTAATCAGTCGACTATGAACTATTACATAAACTAATAAGCACATAGATGATTCATGACTCATCTATGGCTAACTACAACTATTACACGACACACGCTCTATGCGTTTCTAGACTCTCATTGGAGAAGTCTACTATGAATGGATGATCAATACTAGACGCCTACCCCTCTTTATATACTAGAGGGGTTAGGGTTTACAAGACAAGATAAGATCAAATAAAATTAGGAAAGTATAAATCAGCATTAAATACTATTTGACTTATTTAACCAGTCTTCAATCATCATAAATACTATTTGACCAGTCTTCAATCAGCATTAATGTTATTCCAGCTTTGTCTTGTAGGTCCTCCATCTTTAATATGTTTTGTCATAATCAACTCAAAGTATAATTCCCAACATCGAGCACATGTCTAGGGGGAGTATTTCAAAATAAAAACCTTTGATACAGATGAAACAATGATAGAAAATGGTTTTATGGTTCGATCTCTATACCCAACAACCAATTAATCTCATGATGTCGATGAAGTCATAAGGTGGTTAAGGTTAGGTATAAGTCCTATGATCCAACCAGAACCGGAGGGATCTACCCATGGACATTCCATAGTTTGAAATAGTAGTCCTTAGGTATGATTGGAGATGAATGAGAATAAGGGAATAAAACCGACTAAGATTGAGCTAACACTAGAACAATCACAACAAGGTGTTAGTGATGACGTCTTAGTAAGAATTAAAGGGGTTGAAGAATTAAAAAGAAATGTATGGATAAAGGGTGAAAACAAAGCAGCCCTCCAAACACCTTAGGTAGAAACCGGGTCAATACATAATCTATCAAAATCACAATGATGATTGTTGATATTGAAGAAAGTCATCATGGACCCAGTGATGCAATGCACAACCCTTTCCAGCCATTCGAGTTTCTCTCAAAAGAAACTTGTCTCATTTGTCACGGAGATACACACGTTATCTATTGACATCTCACTCCGAGATTGTTGATATTAAATAGGTGGCAGTCTGCTCCAGCCTCCGATTACTAAAACCAAAGGGCACAAATCGATCTAGAGCCAAGAGAGATCAAATTATAAATCTCATTAGCACACACTGTCAAAATACACTTGTTGAACACCTTAAAGTTCACAAGTTGTAACAAAGAGTCCTACGCATTATCCTTGAGATCTTGCCAGAACATCCGAGTGATACTTAAGTATTCACAGTGAAGATGGAAATCCTGCTTAAGCCAACATCAAACAAGTTCTTGGTAGGTGACTTGTAAGATTCTATAACTGGATATCAATTTTGGTCCAGTAAATGAATTGACGACTAAATCAGAAAGATAGTAACAATCTGATTCACTCTTACCGTGTTGTCTTCTTTGAGACGTTTTGATAATGAGAACTAGCAAGCATGGTGAATCTAATACATATGTGTTAGAAGATCCTATGCTTTGAGCTGGAAACCCTGTCAAGGAGATTCTTTTGAATCTACCTGATCACAAGTATAATATTTATACTATAAAACAGGAAAACCGAAGGTTAATGCAACCAACTCAAGATGAATGACAAAGCCAAATTCATCTTTTATTGTTAACTATTTTATTTCAGGATAAGACGACGGTGTTGCAGCCTCATTTCAGTGAAGTCGGATTCATAAACCACATGCTCATACTCAAGTTTTCAAAGTCAATCATTCAACGTCAAGATAGTTGAATCTAATCTTCCCCACCATCAAAGAGCCTCAAAGTCAATTAAAGAATCGTATTTTAGGGAGATTGTTAGACGTATAA
>BQNB010166053.1:3530-14153 GCA_026074375.1 Tanacetum coccineum | reverse complement strand
CAATTTGATCTTTTCAAGCACCCCTCCAAAGAAGTCGATGATTTGGGACTCCGTTGTTTCTCAATCCTTTTTGTGGATTTCAACTAGAAATCCCAAATGCAAGATTAGTTCGATATGTTGGTTGTATAATCATATTGCTACAATTATCTCTATGTAATCTTTTCTAGCTTTTGCTAGTTTAATAAAATCCGCCGTTCAAAAAAAAAAGTAACTATAACCACATATCCAAGATGCACCGACTTATATTAGATGCATCTCTATAATCTTAGATGCATTACAACGCATCATAATGTGTTTTCTAGCTTTTAATTAGATGCATATACGTATATTAGATGCATTTCATTTTTTCTCTTATTTTTTGTTCCTCTGCATGTGTCAAAATCATGAAAATCAATTTGCACAATCTACGCATCAAATTAACGTTCGAAACTCAATATGGTGCATCTAAATAAATAAAAATACATCTAATGCAAGTCGTTGCATCTCAAATATGTGGTTTTAGTCACTTCTCACCACTTCTTATTTTAATTTACTTCTCACTAGATCCCTACTATATATATATATATATATATATATAATATATAAAATAAAACATTTATAATACATATAATATTACTTATACTAAGTACGTAAACCCTAGTTACGTAACCCGCCTAACAGGCGGGTTTGTTTCATAAATCTTTTTTGAAGACAATATTTTTCGTTTAGTTGTAATGGATTTTGTGTTTGTGTTAACATAAAATCTTAATTCCTCTTTTTTGTTTCATTATATATGGTATGACATATAGTCGTTCGTGAACACCGTTTTTATTAAAAGGAAACCAAACTTTGATGTGTATGCCCAACGAACGGGTTCAGTTCATGCATGTTTTTTGAAGAGAATTTTTTGTTTGTGTTAACATAAAATCTCCATTCCTCTTTTTCGTTTCATTATTAATAGTGTTACATATTGCTGCCCGTGTTAGAATGTCGTCTTTCTTAATAGCAAACCAATCTTTGATAGTGTTTGCTCAACGGACGATTTCGGTTCATAAATCTTTTTTGAAGACAATCTTTGACGTTTAGTTGTAATGCTTTTGTGTTTGTATTAAGTTAAATGTTTGACTTTTAGTAATTAGAACTCATCCTGGGAAAGGCGATCAATTGCATAAACAATATAACTATCGCAAAAGATATGGCAAGTCTAATTTCACATGTCTATAGTCTGACCTTTAAATTTAATAACACAAATGTTTAATTAACCATCTCCACCTCGTCGTGCTAGAAGCCGCAATCGTAGTTATAGCAGGAGTCGTGGCTACGGGTTAGTTTTACATTCTTTTCCCTCAACTATAACTGCTTAAATAAATACATTCACATTACACATATTTGATATCCTATGGTTAAGATATAAATATCACTACTTTTTTTATATGGAGTACATCTTATGATTTTCACTACGCTGGATAGATACCAATAATATGTAGTGAATGCTAATGGTTAATATATTTTGAAGTATATCTTGATATATTTTTGAAGATTGTTTTTTTAAAATATATTATTATAGTTTTGGATAATAAAACACAAATAGTGGTTTGGCTCAGTTGGTAAACTTAATTGGAACTTAACCCTAGGTCACAAGTTCGAACCTTGCCATGGACAATATCCATAACGTCTCTTTAGGAAAATGATTCAAACAAATTTGTGGTCTAAACCGGGTTTATTTAATTTAAAAAAGGAACATAATTATTTGTTCACCTAAAAATACAAAAATCCTTAAAGGAAATTAAGGAATAATTGGGAGACGAAAAGTTAAATTATACTTACACAATAATCATATTATGTAGTATTAGTTAGCATCTAATCTAGATTTAACTGTGATTTTGTTTAAAAAGCTTAGTCTGGGATTGTGGACATCAAGGATGAACGAACTCCCTTCTTTAGCCCTATATTTAATAATGTAAATTTGTTATCTTAGTTTTTATTGAATAAGTGGTTAAAAACGGGGGGCGCTTTCGAAATAAATGATTTTTGAACCTTCTTAATAATGACCTTTTCTGTTTTTGTTTGATTGTGAGGGGTCCATAAAGTTATGAGGGGGATTTAATTATTTATTTCGGTGTGTTTATTTACATTAGCGTGTGGACCACAATGGCTTTAGTGTGAGGTGGATTTTGATATGTGCTAACAACACACATCATAGTTGAACCCCAGAAAATCTAAAAAACTGACTAAAAACACTAAACTAAGTAAATATGTTACAAATATGTTTGTATTCTGTTTTTATGTCTTACAGGTACAAAGGATTGAAAACAAAGCAAAAACGGTAATTTTCGGGTGACTTTCGACGACGTTTTCACGTTTATCAGGTCCAAACGAAGTCGTTAATTTTCCGCTCGATCACACCATTGGAAAGAGACACGAAATTACGAGTCCAACGGTACCGGCCTTTCATATTTGAACCTTTTTATTTTGAACCTTTTTTGTCCCTGTTTGAACCTTTAATGCTAGAATAAATAAACTTGGCCAAATAAGGGGTAAGTAAATAATATTGTATATATATAACAAGACCACTGCCTAGCGCAGTTGGTCTTGTGGTTTCCTTTGAGACTCTACCCGGGAGGTCGTGGGTTCGATTCACGCAGGAGGGTTATATCCCCTCCACGCCACGTCAGCTGACACGTGGCACCACGTGGCATGCCACATGGTGGACCCAAACCCGACCCGATCCAGACCCGGCCCAGACCCGATCTAGACCCGGCCCAAGACCCGCCAAGACCCACCGGTTGACTCGCGGTCAACCACTGTTGACCGATGGTTGACCGGTGGTCCGACGGTGGTCCCCGCCGTACCTACCGTTTACACGTGGTGGCTCCGGTGACGGCTGGCAGGCCACGTGGCACCACTCAGGTGGTGACACGTGGCATTCTAATGATTGAATGTCAGATTGCATGCAAGTACGAGGTGCAGACTAACATGTCAGCTGACACGTCAGTACGAGACCACTGCCTAGCGCAGTTGGTCTTGTGGTTTCCTTTGAGACTCTACCCGGGAGGTCGTGGGTTCGATTCACGCAGGAGGGTTATATCCCCTCTACGCCACGTCAGCTGACACGTGGCACCACGTGGCATGCCACGTGACGGACCCAGACCCGACCCGATCCAGACCCGGCCCAAGACCCGCCATGACCCACCGGTTGACTAGCAGTCAACCACCGTTGACCGGTGGTCCGGCGGTGGTCCGACTGTGGTCCGCCGCCGTTGACCGAATGTCCCTGACGAGGACCGCCGTGACATAGACCACCGTAGACTGCCACCGTTGACCACCGCGTTGACCGATGGTGGCTCCGTGACGGCTGACGAGGCCCACGTGGCACCACTCAGGTGGTGACACGTGTCATTCTAATGATTGAATGTCAGATTGCAAGGCAAGTACGAGTGCCAGACTGACATTCAGCTGACATGTCAGTAACGAGGTAACGAGCCTGCAGGCAGAGGTGTCAGTCGAGGTCCGAGGTACAGTTCCATGTGGCGGCTGGCCAATCAGAGATGGGACCAAAACGTGCATCAGAGGCGTGTGTCAGTCCGAGGAGGCGTGTGTCAGTACGAGGTCAGAGTGCGTGAAATTCTGTGCCAATCATGGGCAATATGAGGCGTGTTGGTGGAGCTCCAAACAAAACTATAATACCCTCAACTTGCCATATGATGGTGGATGACCTAAAAAGGCGAAAATACCCTCCAACTTGGAGGCTAAAAATAGAACGCAACACTGTATTAGAAAGGGGTGAGGAATTATTATTTTTCAATTTAGTATAGGTGTAGATTCTATGAGTAGTATAGTTATAATTTTTAGCATATTGTAAAACCTTTTATAGCTTTATTGTAATCAAGATTTGAGGGCTTATTAATGAAGATGTATGAGGTTGTTTTTATGCTTATATAGTTCTTAATGCATAATATCTTATGCTTAGTATCTCTACTCTTACTTTCTTTTGCTTATTTCCAAATAAGCTCATGCTTATAGCTTATTTTTGGATCTCATCTCTTAAGCTTATATTCTAATAAGCTACTTCCATAGCTTATTTAGACTAGCTTATTTTATATTGTTTTCGATTTAGAGCTTTTCGAGTGAGCTTATTTTAGCTTATTTTTCGATTGCTTATTTTTATTCAAGCTTATATTTTTTCTTCTTTATATAGATCTAATCTAATCATCCCCGATCCGAGTTCACAGATTAAACACATAAGTTTTTCGGGTGGATTAGATCTAAAAATAATAGATCTATATATTTTAGATTATTTTTCTAGCATAAAATTGTTGGCTTTTCTAATTCTAGAGCTGTATTTTCTTAGATCTAAATCTTTTAATATTCACCCGTATCCAAGTTCACTTAGATTGAACACCTTAGTTTCGGTAGATTTAGATCTAAAGTTTTTTTATCTTTTAGCTAATTGTCGAAGAAAGAAATTCTAAAATAGCTTTTTGCTTATCCAATTTTTTTTCTCTTTTCTTGTCTTTACTTTTTCCAAAAATGCTTATTGTTTGATTAAGCTTCGATTCGAATGCAAAAAAGGGTGTCATGAACTCCAACTAACGACTTATTCATTAATCTGTGAGCACAATAATCCTTCGAAGCTTATCATTTACTTATATAGTCATAAAGAACTAAACTTTACTGTTTTTCCTTATCGGCTTATTAAGCTAGAGCTATTTCGAAGGGTAATTGTAGCTTATTTTGAGAAGTCGCATTATTTATATAGCTTATATTCTTCAATCATTTCTTCGAAAAAAAGCCATGATATTTTAGCTTTAATCTAGTTTTAGATTTAATCTAGTTTTTTATTTTAACAAAATTAGATTTTTCAAAATAGCTTATTTTCTAAAAAGATTACATCCTATTACTTATTTTTGTTCTTCACTTTTCATGCTTATTCTTATTCCTTCTTCTTCATCTAAGCCGGAGCTTAAGGGTCTTATAAGGTTGAAAATAGATAAAGTTTTTACTTTATAGTTTTTTAATGAAAGTAATTAGTAGATAAAGTTGACACCTTTATTTGCTTAATAAGTGAAGTGAGAGCTTAACAGTGATAAACTTATTATTTATTAAGTTTGTAAGATCCGGGTTGGGTTATACGATTATTTTATTGCGGCTCTTCAATTGGTTACAGATTCTAAACATTTACAAAATTTAGTGTCTATTTAATTAGTTATTTTATAAAATGTTAGCTTATTTGATATTTGCCATGCGTAGTGAGTAGTTTACAGCTTATGGTTGCTAGTTATTAGTGATTTTGTGAAATTAAGTGCGGTTAAAAAACAAAATAGCCAATTTACATACCGTCATATACATTTTAATGCAATTTAAAAATTTTTCATTATTTTAAAAAGCATTTTGTACCTTTACTTGTCCATTTAATTTCTTGCAACTGTATTCTAAGGAATTTTATTCGTTAAACCTAAGCCCCCCTTAAGGAACATTTCACATCACTTAGCAAACATATTTGTCATGTAATATCATTTTAGTATAATCCTTTTGGTGGTTTAATCTTAGAATGTTAATATTAGTTAGAATTTTTAGTAAACAAATAGTTAAAAAACCAAAACCAAAATATTGCATTCAAGCAACCAAAACTGAAACATTCGTATGAAATTCAATTCATCCTCACCGTGGAAACTTACAACTCGGAAGATAGACAATATTTTTCCTAAAGTAATTGTCTTAATCCTTACGGGATATACTAATATATTACAAACGACACGCGTTTGAACGATTATCACTTTACTTACCATTGCCCACGTACAATCTAAGACCCCAGCTTCAGTTTCCTACATACCCTAAGACCCAGCGTTGTTTACATATATGAGTACCCACAACCAGTTTCCAATAGATCCAAGATCTAATTAAGGCAAAGATTGAGTTCAAATAGTGAAGTTACTCTTGAAACACTAACTCCGGAAGCTTGTTCTTATTTTCTTCCAAGCAACTCGGCTAAGTACTAAGGACAATTCCTCTTCTAGTGACCTGTCTCACCACACTCATGACAGATCGAGTCCTTGGCTGGATTTTCCCGTCTTGGGTGGAGGGGGAATCTTGGGCTTAGGAGCATAAGCAAGCTTATTTTTCCCTTTCCCTTGATTTTGTCCCCTAGCAGCTAGTTTCAGGTTGCAGTTTCTTGTGCTTTTTGTTCCCTTATCTGGACCTTTCCTGCTCGAATAACATGAAGAGCAGGTGCATAATTTGTGGGCAAAGTTTTCTCATGGAGCTTTAGCATAGCATGCAACTCATTAATTGTCTTCCCCATGCAAAGCTCCCACTGGATTTGTCAACATTGTAAGTGTTACATCACCAGTAGATAGCAAATAGCGATTTATTTACTTGCCTACTCTCTTAGAATGCCTACAAGTAGCAATGTACTTAGGCAGTGAACAGAGTATATGAAATTCTACTTATGTAGATGAGGGACTAGCCATCCATGCTTTCATTAACTTGAACATTTTAGCATGCAATTCCTCCTTAATCGGTATGCCTAGCCATAAGGGTGTTTAGCACTATAAGGAATGAAATGAGTCCAAGAAAATATACCTAGAAGACTTGCTAGTAATTTTCTTTACTCATTGCGTTTTAAACTCATACATCGTGACAAGTGCAAGATGTCATTATTTTGGTAGCTATAGACAAAATGTTCTATAGTTACAAAAAATATTTTATCTTTCAAAAATTTCAGACCGAAAAAAGGTAATGAAAGATTGAAAGTGGGTTTAAATATAATTGAGGAAAATTTCAATTATAACCCTATCTTATTCTTGTCAACCAATGAAAAAAGATAGGAGTAAGTCTCACTCTTCTTACCAGGAAAAGAGACTATGCATGTTTTTTAGGAAAAACAAACTTTCGTTTACGAATTATGTTGCAACAACATAATTAATCAGAACATAGATAGTTCAATTTTAGTATTTTTGATAATTAAATTCTTAAAAGAATTAACTACTCAATTAATTACTAATAAGACTAAGATCAACTTGACCACCCACTTATTACCGGAGGTCTGACCAGCGTGTAAACAAGTAGGGCAAGAGGTAAGCGACGAGCGTTAATTGCATTGTTAATGCAACTCTTAGATTTATGAGACACATGACTTTAGTAAATCATATAGTAATGTCATGTACATATTTTGTCTCATCTTATGCCTCGGGTCTGAGGTCTGACCAGGTAACTCGATTTAAGTCCACCAAAAAAGAACTTGCAAAAATTAACCTCAGGTCTGACCAGAGATAATTTTTTTGCCATGGGTTGGATAGGCCCTGAGGTCTGACTAGAGAGGTCAATCTAAATGCACGTGTTCTTAGTTTGGTCGGCATAGACTTAAAATTTCACATAGGGGTATTACACATAAATTTATGAAAACATGTGTCAAAATCGTGTACAAAGAAGCATGCAAAACATCTTTGTAGCACAAGTTAAGAAAATGTTTTGTTAACTTTTAATCTTGACATCATCCTATCAAAAGTTCTCGGTAGCTCCATTTGAACGCACAAAGAAGCGGAGAAGCAGGTCAGCGCGAACCATATTAAAAAACCCGACTTCTTTAGGGAAACAGAACGACCCGCCTTATACCTCTCTTATAGTTTGTTTACAATGGGTGAGCCGATTTGCCAATTAACTAATGATGTCTTTAGATTTTAAGAAAACCCATTTGTTAACATAGTTTTTATATGTGCTAATATCGCGGGAAACATTACAAATTGATCAAACCCTATATTGTACTTCTGCGTGTGTCCGAAGACACAAATTCTTACAATAATTGCCTCAAATGCCGAAACATGTAGTGGCACGGGAAAATATTAAAGATTAATTTAACCCTAGAAGTTCACTAAAGCCATGGTCAATATAGCCATGGTACAGTAGTGATTCATCATATGATAAAAGTATAAAAACTTTTAAATTTGTAACACAAGTTAAGAAAAACGATTTGTTAACTTAGTTTTTTAGGTGTGCTAATATCGCGGGAAACATTACAAATTGATCAAACCCTATATTGTACTTCTGCGTGTGTCCGAAGACACAAATTCTTACAATAATTGCCTCAAATGCCGAAACATGTAGTGGCACGGGAAAAGATTAAAGATTAATTTAACCCTAGAAGTCCACTAAAGCCATGGTCAATATAGCCATGGTACAGTAGTGATTCATCATATGATAAAAGTATAAAAACTTTTAAATTTGTAAGAAAACAAGTTTTATAGTTTGATGTCCGTATTACATTTGTCCAAAAACGATTTTTACAAATAACACATAGCAAGTCACAAGGATTAATAATCATGTGTGTAATTTAACAGACAAATTAAATCAATTTTCAAGTTTAACTTATCGCCGGATACTTCGAGTATATTTTCCACACCTCGATAAGTTTTACAAGAAACTAGATTTAATTAAAACACGTTTCACTTTAAGTATTAATCCGTTTATGATTTCAAAATTTCTTTTGCATATAATATCAAGTCATAGGGAATATAACATATAGGCACATAAACAGACAGAAAAAGGGGATGAGGTGAAGACAGACTCTAAATCGAAAGCAGTAAATCATATAATACTCCGAGTTCTCTAAGTGAGTCTTCCCCAAACGGAGAACCAAAAGACTCTCACTAGATTTTCAGCTCAGTACCTAGATCGTCACATTCATCATATAGTATGATTGCGTGAGTCTTAAGGCCAGAAAAGAATAGAAAAATAGAAAACTTAATTAACTAATTAATTTTAGATTTATTCTTTTTAATCTGTATTAACAAGTAATAATATCAAGATTCTAGGTTTTATTTATTCTTTATGGTAAGAATTGCATATTATTGTCATAATTTTCTGTCAAACAATAAATAAAATTTTCTAAGCGGATCTAGCGTTTTTTATTAAGTGTGTAACCCATAACACCAAACGAGTTGACTTGTGATGTCACTGTTGGGATTTAATAAACTAATAAACTATATTTACTACGAGTACGCAACAGAATGGATCTAGCTTGATATTATGAATTAACACATAAAAAATAAACAAGTAATTTTTATTAACCTTTAATCAATATAATAAATATTGATTTACCTTGATCTTGATTCTTGACACATTAGTGATTAAATTATCACCTCTACGGTTACTCACACAACACGTCAAATAAGTACGCAACGATGCTAGTCGTTGCTTCACGATTATCAAACAAACAAACACGTGTTCTTGTTAATAAGTTTATACGATCAAAACAAATAAACTTTAAGGAATGTTTGTTTTGTCGACAGAGTCCACAAAGTAGAAAAGTAATAACCATTAGTACATTACACGAATGATTATTACTACATGCATATCATGTATGTGTGTATGATTTCATATACATGATATATGATGCATGCAAAATTGCATACATAGGGATACTGGCCAAAAAAACATGCGTAGGGTTATTTTTCAATCTTTGTGTGTCGGTTGACTTTTGGGTTGTGTGTTGGTCTCACTAAATAAGGAGAGGTAGGATGTATATATAGTATACAAACCCTAGCTAAAAACTTGTTCCTTACTTTAAGTTATTGTCTAACAATCCTATACTTTTCAAAACCGACACTTTGACCCTTCTCCTTTTATTTAACATCTATTAATTAGTTTATAACGTCTAACAGTTAAACTAGTTACCGTTAAATATATTTTGTGAAACATATTAAATATTTAATAAATATAAATGAGTTACATATATTAAATACATAATAAACGTACTCTTCGTGTTTTAACGTGTGTGCCTCCAATAGGCTCACGTATTTCTAGCCGTATAACATGCGTATCCAACTACCATATTCCAACAACTTGCATATTCTTTCAACAAAAGTAGTAAATATTTTTCTTTTAGAACGTAGAAAAAAGCAATATATATAGGGGCATTTACATATATCCCCAAGAAAACTTCAATAATTATAAGACAATGGACATCTGATTGTTCCATTTGTTAGCTTATTCCACGATTTTTTTAGTTGTTTCACAAAATTGAATTCCATCTATGCGTGTTTAACAATACCACGATGATTAAACTAGGGGGTGAGCATATCGGACCGTCGACCAGACCGGACCGGAAGACCGAACCGAACCGGACAGAAGGTATTCCGGTCCGGTATTTTGGACCAATTCGGTCCTCGATCTGGTCCGGTCCGACCAAAAACCCGATGATAATGCCGTGTAGGACCGGACCGGACCAAAGACCGATTGATATCCTCATGTGGTGGATTTTCCATGTATCTATCCACTGATATCCTCATGTGGCAAACTATCCAACTCACCACCATAATTCACTTAAGTAAGATAGAACATATAAATATTTAGGCTGGACGGAGTGGTTCGAAACTCACCTAGGTGAGTTTGGAAGTCACGCATGACTACCACGCCTGTCCAAAACTCACCTAGGTGAGTGGCCAATATTGTGGTGAGTTTCGTGTGGTTTTTTTGCACTTAAGGTGACTTACTCATCGAAGGTGAGTTTTAAAAATGTGGGCCCCCCTTTATTTGTATACCGTTGATTGGTTCCAAACGACACCTTAAAATATATATAATATAATAAAATATAAAATATATATAGTAAGAAAAGTCTAAAAGCAGAATCAATGAAACCGAGAAGTA
>BQNB010166049.1:0-14154 GCA_026074375.1 Tanacetum coccineum | reverse complement strand
AAGAGAGGTCCTAAGTTCACGTGGGAGCGTGAAGACCAATTCAAGAAGAAATATCCACACCTCTTCACCAAGACCTCACTGTCGTCAAAGTGCTGCATCGTGAGCCTTGAGGACAAGGCTCGTTTAATGGGGGAAGTCTATAACACCCTGTGTTTTCAAGTCATTGACGACGTCGATAAATCCGCAATGTACCTTTTGTATTGTACGCATTTGCTTTAAATCATAAATGTTAAGCTAAATCGCGTAAGCTAAAAATTAGCGTTCAATGTAAACGAGCATCAATCAATTAAACGTTTGCATCAATCAAGTATTAAATAATTATTTTGAGAATAATTATGGTCATTGTTCATTTATTTTTATCGGTTACGTAAGTTAAATACGTTTCGCGATAAATGTACGTTTAAGTATACTCGGAAGCACGTTAATTTATTAACGATTCAACAAATACCTACGATTGTACCCAATACCTAAAGTTTTATTAAATGTTACCCAAGTTAATATTACTTTCACTTTGTTCATAAGAGAATAAAACATTTCATGTATACTTTCAAGTAAATACTTTTTTTTTAAAAAGCTACAACTTGTAACTAGTAAAGTTTTTGCTAGATATTTTGTTAGCTATCAAAAATCATCTAGTTCATTAATTACACCATACCTTGTTACTTTGACTCAAGACAAGGAAAGCATGAACCCTTAAAACCCTCCTTATGCCTCCTTGACCACTATTGCATCTTTATGGACTAATCTTCCATATATAAGCAAGTATGTAGAGATAAACACATGCATATGCTAAACACTTAACCTTGAATCACAAAAATCACTCCCTTTGGCTCCTTATAGCTCACGGCTCAAACCAAGCCTCCAACCAAATCCATACAAAATTTTATACAACCTATACACATCTATACACATCCATCTTAAGATATTCTAAGATATTTCCAAGCATTGGCTAAGCATTTTCAAGTGATTATCAAGAAAAAGGAAGCTAGGGTTTTATTAAGAAAACAAGGGTTTTCATTTGTGTAAGCTTGGATTTTAAGGCTAAACACGGGTTTAGCATTTGTTTCTCATCATCATCATACATCATAAGGTCACCTTAAACTCTTTATGATCTTACATTTATCATTAATATGCATATGTTAATTCTTTATAGTTTGAATCACCATTTAGGGTTTTATTATGAAAATGAAGTTTTTACTTGCAATGCTCATTTTGTACATTAATATACATGATGTGTTATTACTAATATCATGTTAATAAGGATGAGAAAATATTGTACCATGTTATTTTGATGTAAAAATGATTAACTACAAATTAGGGTTTATAAAAGTTTCATAATATGTTTCAAGTTAAAGAAATACAAATGATATGTTAAGGTTAATTATGGACCTATAGTAATGTTATATGATCATTAAAATAAGGATATAACTTGATGAAAGAAGACTTGTATACGTATGGTTATTATGTAAAAAGTATAAAGTGGTAAAACATAAAAACAAGGTCAAAAATGGACTTATAAAAGTTATTTAAACATTCTATCCAAATTTTTTATAAAATATGCTTATTTTATGTTTTTATAAGATAATACATTTCATGGCGATTCCGAAAAGGTAAGAAACTTATCAAACGGATTAATAACGAAAAAGTTACGTTAAAAACGAGTTATACGTTAATTAACGAGTTTTATAAACATAACTTTTAAGTAAACTTATATCCACACAGCTAGTTGTATTTTTAACAAATTAATACATATTTTGGGATTCTAAAACGGATATAATCGTATTTTTTCAATTAATAACGATCGAGTTATGATTTTGCGTGTTTACGACAATTATACTTTTATAAAACTATTTTTATAAATGTTAATATTACTTGCAGAAAGTTATATTTCTGTAAACCTCATTAAAATTATAAACTTTCACAAACGAGATCGTACTCGAAATAATCGTTAAAAACGGAGCTATAACGAATAAAATACGACATTTACGGGTTTTACGACAATAAATACGATTTAAATAAAAGTCACGTCTGATGTGAACAGTAAAAGTTACTGTTCACCAGAGGGTCAAAATATTGAAAATGTCAAAGGTATGATAACTCGGTCCTATACGAAAAGATGGGCTTAAGAAAACGTTTAAAACGCAAAAGTTATGCTAGTTTTACTAAAAACGATATACTTTATAAACGTTTTTACTTTATTAAACGTAATTTTACCAAAACCATTAGTTGGTGATTGAACTATATAGAATTATATGTGGTTATCAAAGTACTATATTACTAGGGAGTTTCATAATGAGGCCTCTTCGGATGGCGTATCGACGAGTTGTTGGATTTACGATTTAATAGTGTATTACTCCGCTGAATTCATGTCATGTCCTCTTAATTTATGATAGCATCAGAACGATAGTTACGATGTATCTAAACTATAGATTATATCAGTACTCGGTACTTATACTACCTATGATAATTATGGTTGCATTAGATCTTTTACGTGACGCCTTTTCTGCGATATTGGGATTTATCAGAACTCAAGGTGTGTTCATAGCCCCACCATTTTTGACGATTCAATGATTTATAATTATGGTGTGGAAAAATGTTTGTTTTATAAATTGGACGCAAGTATGATTACAGATGTTTGCCTAAGTGGCGATAACAGTTAAGTCCATGTCATGAACTGTCAATTGCATAGATGTAATTGGGAATTAACATTATTGTGAGCGCGTTTGTTATTTAATATGTCTAGTTCGGAATCGACCTCCCCGTTCGGGTGCTTAGCTATCAAGGGAACGAACGTTATAGGCAGGTCGGAAATTTAGGATGTTTAGGGTAGACATCCGGGATGGGCGTAAATTGCAAGTTATAATTTATTGCCAAGAAAGATTGTCGCGCTTTAGTGTCAAGAGCTTAGTGTAAAAAAATAAGAAAAATAAAAAAATAAAGTTTTGAAAAACGACAAATGTGGGACAAGGATTACTTCGACTCTAAAAATAAATAAAAACTAGAAGCAATCCATATGTTCCTTAATTTATTTTTCACTTAATCTAGGGTGTCGAAGAATATATATTAGTTATATATTTCAACATCTAGGAAATGACCCAAACACTCCCTAATCAATACAAGACTTGACTAAGATTGTCGAAAGATATACGTTAAGTTGTATATTTTGTTGACAAATATTAGTTCATTATTTTTGACTTGACCAGAGTTAAATGGTGTTTGTTTTGACGCAATACTATGTTTTAAAACGTTAAACCAAACGCCCCTTTATTTTATACTTTTTATAAGGTGTATCAATATATATATGAATTATATATCTTGATGACTTATACAAGTTGGTTAAGTGTTTATACAAGTGACAAAAATATAGTGATGGTCATTTCGACTCTAAAAACCAATCCTAAGAAACGAACCAAACACCCCTTAATTTTTTATAAAACTTTATTCATTGATTCGAAAAATAAGTGTTTAGGTATGTATGTTTCGATAGTCAATGTATAATCATTTTAACGTGTTTTTTTGCATGAATCAACAATGTATGAAATTTTATTTTGAAAATTTCTTAGTTAATTTTTTTTAAATATATATTTTTATAAATTTTCGAACTAAAAAATAATTGTGACTCAATACTATTGAAAATTTTGAATTCTTATGACTACGGGAATCATTATAGTTACAGATTTTCTAGACCTAATCATAAAAATATAAAAGATACAAAAATTATGAAAAATACCCAATTTTGATTAAGAGCAAAATTGGATGAAATAGAAAAAGAAGAGTATAAGAAATCTTACAATATAGGTTGTTAATCTTGTTGGTGTTTGCCCCTTGCGAATTTTGATCGAATGAGTGTTTGAAGGTTTGAATTTTGGTGGTTTTGGATGATTGTTTTCGTCACACAGCAGCAGAGAAGGAAGGAGAAGAGAAAATGGAGTGTTTGGTAACCAAATTTGCAGAAAAAGGGACTGTTTGGCGAATTAATTGGCCGGTCCCCTTAAATATAAGGGGGCCGCCCCCATTAACAAGGCCGGTCCCCTTAATTTTAAGGGGGCCGCCTATTTGAGAAAAAAAAATGTTTTTTTTATTTTGACTATTTTTGTAAATGTACAATTATCAAAATATGTCGGGAGCTACTAGCAATATTATTTTAGATAATCTAGTCGTCGAAATAATGAAGTTGAAGGCGAGAGAAAAATACTTGATATTTTTAATTTAACTTTTCATTAAGTTAAGTAAACTTAAATAATTTCTAATGAAATAATTAAGTTGTCAAGATTTTGAGTTTGAGATGTGGTTTAGAGATGATTGACGAAATTTAATTGACATTTTAATTAACCTTTCGTTAATTAAAAATACTTTGATTACTTCGGATGAGATGACCAAGTTGTCAAGCTGAGAGAAGATTTGACAAGGATTTATTGTCGTTTTCAATCAACTTCTTGTCAATCGAATAAATCAATTACTTCGGATGAAATAATTAATTGTCACGATTTAGAGTATTTGAGAGATGATAAATTTGTGACGATAGAATGGAGTTAAAGCTTGATAAGAGGATTATGATAGATCTAGTTTATTGTAGACGTGTAGATGAGGCGGACGACATAGTTGAAGGGAGTTTGTTTCATCCATAGTGTTTTGATGTCATGCCTTTCCGGCGTAAGATGTAAAACTAAACCTACTTCTATGTTAATGATTACCCACTAACTCACTTTTCTTCTTCTACGTGAGTTCGCTACTAATGGACATAGAAGATTTCCATTTTATAGAGGTACGTAGAGAATCCTAATTCAACTACGTGAGAAACGAGTTCATAATGAACAAAATCTCTTAATTCTAGAATACCAACAAATGGCATTTCTAGTGACTACACTATTTCCACAAGCTTAAATTATATTCTATTAACTATAACTTATTTGTTTAGCATATACTACATGTAGCATGATAATAATATATAGTCATTTAACATTTAACACATAATGTAAATTCTAATAAGTTTGGAAAGAAGACATACCTTTGCCTACAATGTGTTTTCTTCAACATCTTCAAGTGAGCAAGCATTGAAGGAGAAACTTTTTGGAAAATCCGTCATAAGATCTTAAGAAAGTATTCACTCGTCGGATTTCAAGAAATGTTAATGAACAACTCCACTTGAATGTTGTAACGACTTAACCACTTGGTCCCTAATGTCTCATGGGTTCAAAATTGTTAGTCTCGAACATATTTTGCATATGTTGCATTTGATTCGGATACATATAGGGTGGACATATTCTCCACAGAGAGAAGTTTGGTTGTTGTGAATAATTCCACATTGAATGATTATTATTAGGGTAATTTTGTCTACCTTGATCTCTCCTAGGTTGTGGTGTTTTAGACCGAGGGTGAGAGTTATTAGTTCGTTTTGGAGGAGGAGTCTTAGATCTTGTTTTAGGCTTAGTAAATCCAACTTCGGGTTTTAAAGAAGGTTTATAAAAACGTTTTACTTCGTCGTCGTTTGCAATGGGTATTTTAGTATTGTTTACAAGCATAAATTTTGGTCTTGGGCTTGAGTTTAATTCTACTACTTTTTCTTTAGACTTAATCTCTTGTGGCTTTACAAAATTTACTTGTTTAGACTCACTAGTTGATCCTTTGGTAAAATTAAATCCTAGGCCGGTTTTATCTCCGAAAGGTTTTTGAAGATCTAACATTTTCTTAAGCGATTGACTACTATTATTAAATTGATTAAGCTTAGAAATTTATTCCTTAAGCTTTTCATTTTCAAACCTAAGGTTTTGACATAATTTACATTCTTTATTGATTTCCTTACCCTTTTCTAATCTAGACAATTTATTTTTTAGTTCTAGTACTTCATTTTTTAATTGGTTTTTAACTTGTTCTAGTGATTTATTTTTAGCCATGACTTTTATACCTACTTTGCATAATCTATTATATTCATTATCTAAGTCTTTTTCATCTAACGATGATTGGTCATCACTAAAGAATTCGGTTTCGGAAAGTACCTCATTAGATGCTTTAGCCATAAGACATTTTTCGTCTTTAGTCTTTTCTTCTTCGTCTTCGTCGCTATCACTCTATGATCCTCCAACGAAGGCTCTTTGATTGTAGTTTCTTGATAGTTTTGGACACTCTTCGATGAGATGATTTGGATCTCCACACTTAAAGCATTTTCTTTCGCTTTTGCCATTTTTGTCGTCTTCATTTCTTTGGGATGACTTTATTTCATCATGTGGTTGTCTTAAGAATTTTCCTCGTCTTTTGAAAAATTTCTTAAAATCTCTCACGGCCATGGCGTATTCTTCTTCTTCACTATCGGAAGTCGAACTATCTTCATCACTAGATTCCTTTTTGGCCTTCAAAGCAAGAGATCTATTTTGTTCTCTTTTGCCTTTGACCATTTCGAAATCTTTCTTTATTATCACTTCATAAACTTTCAAATTTCCAATAAGCTCGTCAAGTGATAATGATGTCAAGTCTTTCGACTCTTCAATAGCCGTAACCTTTGTGCGCCATTTAGGATGAAGTGCCCAAAGAAATTTCCTACCATAATTCTTGCTAGAGAAACCTTCATCAAGTTCTTTAAGACTAGTAATAATAGTGTTAAATCTAGCAAAAGCATTATCTATCGATTCCTCTTTCGAAATCGTAAATTGTTCGTATTGTTGAACAAGAAGATCTATTTTATTATCTTTGACTTGACTATTACCTTGGTGAGTGATTAATAAAGTATCCCAAAAATTTTTTGCGGTTTTACATATAAAAATTCTTTCATATTCTTTACGTAGCAAAGCATTATAAATTACCATTTTTGCTTTATTATTTTTAGCAAGTTTCTTTTTAAGATCATCGTTCTGTTTATCAAACGGTACTATTTCATCCTTTTTAGTTTCGAAATTATTTTGAATAGGAGAAAAATCACCATGGATAATAATATGCCAAAGATCTAGATCTTTTAATTTCACATACGTTGCAAATCTATTTTTCCAATAAATAAATCTATCACTTTCAAATAGTAGTGGTCTTTGCATAGATTGCCCTTCTAAATATTTTTTTGATTCCAAAGATCGATTCAAGTTTTAAAATACAGTTTATTTTAAAAATCTTGTTTGACGTGGCTCTGATACTAATTGTGGAAAACTAGAAGGGGGGTTGAATAGTTTACCGCTTTTTAAATTAATGTTATGTTTATATATAAAAACTTAGATTCGACTTTATGTGATCTCAATATGTGCACAATATGAACAATACAAGTAAGTAAATAAATGACAAGTAAATATGAAAGACAAGAGATAAGAGTTAGAAAGATCAAACCACAACACAAGGATTTATAGTGGTTCGGTAACGAAGCACCTCTTCGCCCTACTCCACTCCTCGAGCACCAAACTCAAGAGTTCTCTTCACTATGTCAACAAACTCCCTTTAGGCGGAGAAAACCGTACACAACTTTGCTTACACCAATTTCTGACACTAAGCGAAATGTCGAGTTCTAATCCTAGCTAGAACCAATCTATCACAACTCTTGTATGCTAATCACACCACTTTACAACACCTCACAACTTTGCTTCACTTCACGACTTCTCTTCGCTTCACAACTTATCTTTACTTCACAACTTCTCTTCTCTTCACAACCAAGACACTACTACGATCACACCAATTTAACACTACTTACTATGATCACTACGATCTAACAATACTTTTAATGATTAACCACAATCTAACTATTATACACAACTACAATACACACCTTCACAATATACACAAATGATTTACAAGATCCAACACAACTTCACAACAACACCAACTAAACAATAACAATTCTTGACTTGATGATAAGAAGTATTCTTCTATTGCACTTGAGGAATTAAGCTTGGATCACTTGAAAACAAAACTTTATGATTAAATGATCAAAGAATTGTAGGAGAGTATAAACTGATTTTAAAAAGAAAGAAAGTGTGTGTAAAAGGTGAGAAAATCAGTGGGGAATAATCCAGTATTTATAGGCAAACTGAGAGGGATTTTTGTCTGACCGGCCCCCTTAATTAGGGTGCCGGTCCCCTTAATAATTAAGGGGGCCGCCCTTTTAATCAAGGGGGCCACCCAGCCTGGACGCTCCCTTTTTTGTCTTTTCTGGAGGAGGTGTTTTTAGGAATATTTCTAGCCGTTTTTAGGTAGAAAATTTGAATTCAAAATATTTATTTTGAATAAAACATTTCTTTTGAATCTAAAAATGTTTTGTAAAAGTTATAAAAATATTTGTGACATTTTTATAAAAAATACGAGGTTGAATAAAAATTCCTTTGATCATAAAATGCATTAAGGATTATTTATTCATACCTTTAAGTGATTAAATTTTTGAAATGAAAATTTACTACTAATTACTTGTTTACGAATAATTTTTCATTGATTGTTTTTACATTTTATGGTTATCAAAACGTAGAGAGGTCGAAAAATATTAATAACGTTTTTAGGCATTATTTCTATCAACACGCTTATTAAAAATAATACTTGGACTCTTGTCCTTAGACCCGCGAAGATCAATATTGTTCGTTGTATGTGGTTGTTTAGACACAAATATATGGCAGATGGAACTCTTAGTCGCTACTAGGCTTTTCTTGTGGCAAATGGCAGTACACAGTTATCAGGTGTTGATGTTGATGAGACTTTTAGCCTGGTTGTTAAACCGGGCACTATTAAGACTGTTCTTAGTTTGGCTATCTCTAAACACTGGCCTGTTCATCAGCTAAATGTCAAGAATGCCTTCTTACATGGTTCTTTATCTGAGATCGTGTATATGCATCAATCTCCTGGATTTTGAGATTCTACACATCTTGATTATGTTTGTTTTCTCTTTATGGTCTTAAGCAGGCCCATCGGGCTTGGTTTCAGCTCTTTGTAGCTTATATTACTCGGGTTGGGTTTAGTCATAGTCGTTGTGACTCATCATTATTTATATATAGACAGGGGACTAACAATGCTTATTTGTTACTATATTTTGATGATATTGTCTCACTGCTGACTCATCATTATTTATATATAGAATAGACAGGGGACTAACAAATGTGCAAATTGTTACTATATTTTGATGGAAATTGTCTCACTAAAGGATGCATTCATACTAAATTTTTTACAGTGGATTATTGCTTATTACAATTCCATCAGGAGTTTAACTACGATGGATTGTTGTTTTCTTATTAATTATATGGTATATTTTTTCTGTACCGCGTGACTTTTTACAAAGGATGCAATTTTTCATCGTAATTTATGCTTACTAGGGTAGATTTCTAAGCTGCTCGTATTGGGATGTTTTGAAATTCTAGTCCGTGGAACTCCTTTTTTGATAAGCTGTCGAGTCCAAACTGGGTGATGATGGTGATCTAGGTTTCTGATCCGACGTTATATAGGAGTCTTGTAGGTTTTCTTCAGTATCTTACTTTTACTCGCCCTGATATTACTTATGCAGTGTAGCATGTTTGTCTTTATATGCATGATCCTTAGGAGCCTCATTTCTCGGCTCTTAAACGGATCTGGCGGTATGTTCGAGGTACCTTAGATTATGGGTTACAGTTGTTTTCATATTCTACTACATCATTGGTTGCTTATTCGGATGCGGATTGGGCTGGTTGCCCTACTACTCAGATATCGACTTCAGACTATTGTGTACTTCT
Organism: Tanacetum coccineum; assembly: GCA_026074375.1. Classification (NCBI taxonomy): domain Eukaryota; kingdom Viridiplantae; phylum Streptophyta; class Magnoliopsida; order Asterales; family Asteraceae; genus Tanacetum; species Tanacetum coccineum. The sequence continues at coordinate 4,495 of BQNB010166049.1, read as the reverse complement.
TGGCAACAACTTACTCTCGTGGTCCTCTAATCGTCAATCGACGCTTTCTCGTTGTAGTGCAGAGACAGAGTATCGTGGTGTTGCCAATGCTGTTGCTGAGACTTGTTGGTTGAGGAATCTACTACGTGAGTTGCACATACCTTTGTCTGCCGCTACGCTTGTTTACTGAGTTAATGTCAGTATTGTTTTAATCCGGTTCAACATCAACGTACGAAGCATATAAAGACAGACATTCACTTTGTCCGAGATTTTGTTGCTGCTGGTGAGGTTCAAGTTCTACATGTTCCTTCTTGTTATCAGTATGCGGACATATTCACCAAATGATTGCCTTCGGCTTTGTTTGAAGAATTTCGTACCAGTTTGAGCGTTCGGTGTCCTCCCGCTCCAACTGCGAGGGAGTGTTAATCGTTATTTATTAGTCATATTATTATTATTATGTATTGAGCTCAAGCAAGTGTTCTAGATTAGTCCATGTATTTTTATATAATGTACCGGTTATTATGTTGAATGAGATATACGAATTATCCCTAACTCACATTTTCTTCTCATTTGTAATGAGCGGGTAGAATTCTTAAAATGTTTTTTAACATCTCATTACAATTTTTTTTATCACCGGATTTACTCTTATTTTTCTTATCAGTGAATCCACTCCGAGTATATTTAAACTAAACTATTAACTCAAATATATAGTACAGATTTCACACTTAATGTGGTATAAAGGACATATATAAGTTAGTTTGGATGTTTTTATATTATATATATGCCCCCCGCAGATTAATTATCACAATGTCTCAATCGACATGTGGCCCCAGAATTCTATTTTTTGTTTGCAATAATATTTTAATGTTAACCCGTTTAGAAAACTTAAAATCCACCCACAAACCCCAAATAGTGAGACGCTCAAAATGAACCAAGAACATTTCTAAAACAAGAAATTGACTAATCTTGATAGATCGAGCCTTTATTTAAGCTCTAACTAGCTGAGTCGCTGATTTCAATCTAACCTCTGAAATCAACTCAACTTGATTATCTCTTTTAGTCGTCAAACAAAAAGATAATCTTACTAAAGGCAACAATAGTTTGTGCGGAAGTCTTTTGTCTTAATTCTTGAGCTTTCATGAATTTCTTGAATCTTGATGCTTATAGAAATGTCTTAGTAGATTGACATGAGCATGTGTAATGAATCCGACTTCAGCGGAATGAGGCATCACCATCTCCATCTTTATGAATCCCCTGAAATAAAACATTAGCAATAAAGCGGTGGACTAATATGGCTTTGCATTCATCAGATTTGGGTTAGATTAACCTCCGTTCCCGTCGTAAACTGTTTTACCAGTATAAATACTGTACCTGTGATCAGGTAGATTCAAAGAATCTCCTTGACAGGGTTTCCAGCTTACAGCGTACTCTCTAACAGTAACACAAATGTATTAGATTTGCCATGCTTGCTAGTTCTCATTACCGGAACGTCTCAAAGCAAACAACACGGTAAGAGTGAATCAGATAGTTACTATCTTTCTGATTAAGCTGTCAATTCATTTCCCTGAACAAGTTTGATTCACATTGAATTGCACCCATCGTTTCTTTCAGATAAACCAGTTTGATTCATGAAAGAATCTCGCAATCACCAACCAAGAGCTTGTTTGATCACTGGCTCTAAGCAGATTTTCATCTTCAATGTAGTACCAGAAGTATCACTCGAATGTTCTGGCACATCTGCAAGGATAATGCGTACGACTCTTGTTACAGCTTGTGAACTATTTGATGTCAACCAGTGTTAGATAAAGGAATGTGTTCCTAATGAGATTTATTTGATGATCTCTTGGCTCTAGACTCGATTAGTGCGTTTTGGTTTTTAGTAATCGGAGGCTGGAGCAGACTGCCACCTATTCAATATTAACTAACTCGGAGTGAGAAAGTTAATAGAAGTCGTGTGTATCTCCATGACAAATGAGACAAGTTTCTTTTGAGAGAAACCCGAATGCTGGGAAGGGTTTGTGCATTGCATCACGGGTCCATGATGACGTCTTTCCAATGTCAATTCAGCAATACAACAATTGTGATTCTGACCAGCATATGTATTAGAACCCAGTTTGCTTCTGCCTAAGTTTTGTGGAGGCTGTCTTTCTTTCCTTTTCACCTTTATCATACATTTCTTTTAATTCTCAACACCCTTTAATGAGCTTACCAAACGTCATTACTACCACCTTGTTGTGATTGTTTCCATGTTAGCATCAACCTTATTCGGCAATCTTCCCTCATTATATACACATTCATCTCCAATCATACCTAAGGAATAGCTATTTCTAACTATTGAGTGTCCTTGGGTAGATCCCTCCGGTTCTGGTTGGATCATAGGACAAATACCTAACCTTACCACCTTAGACTTCAGAAATCGACGTTAAAAAAGATGTGTAAGGGTAATGATATCGTAAACCATTAAAAACCATTTTCGAAAGTATCAAGCACATTAAGTCGATCAGATCCCACTTATTATTTCAAGATCACATTTTAAATACATTTCTCCCCTTATTTAAATTCTAGTCACTTAGTTTTTGAATATCGTGTGATTAAAAATTGTCTTGAAAAGCCATTGGAAATAACGTTTTACTTAGCATAATTAAATGGAACAATTATCTTGCTCCCCACTCAATTTACATATGTTGACACCAAAGAATAATGATACAAGTTGTAAAATCATATAAAATTGAGTTGAACACCTAGTCCATCTATAACTATCATTCTATTGAATAGTCATTATTATCTTGTTGTTATTAAGAGACTTGTTTTGGAAGCGGTTTAGAAATACAAAAGAATGGTCGTGAGATGATGATCCAACTCATTAAAATGTTTTTTTTTCAAAAAACTCCCTCTAGAAAGAGATGGAGTGTTGAACACACAATTTTGAAAGATTATGAATTGTCAGTGAGAAATTCTTGAAAAATTGTGTTCAACATTTTGAAAAACATCATGTTAGAAGACTTCTCTTCCAACTCTAAGGGTAAGCGCACTTATGCGTACACTATCCTTTTTCTTGAGCTTAAAACTTTGAATGTCTGGTAAGAACAGCTCAAGACCGAGAAAAGTTGAATTTCTCGTTGTTAGGATAAGTTATCTTTATAGATAAGCTTTCCTTTATTTGAAGTCCGGGTTACGTACTGATATTTGCACATAAGCCATCAAGAAAAATTAGAAATGACATGTTTTGAAAGCATTTGAAACTCCTGTTCGAACTTCATTTACACGCCCGTGTCGATATTAATCAACATTTCTAGGTACGTAAATGTTATCGATTCCAAGAGACATGTCGAGAAGAATATTTTTTGAAACATTTTCTGATTTTTTGATTTTGTATTTTCTTTTTGAAATTTTATATTTTTGTATTTTTTTTTTTATAAAAAATATTTACATGTTGACCTCAGCATTGTTAGGTGATGGTGAAATAGTAATTCCAACTCTTGTCGTGATGTATCTGTCTTGTCTGCTGGAGGAACAACTTTTGGAACCAGCTTTGAACGTGACAGTTCATTGCTGTGGTCGTGAATTTCGAGTTCTGAACTGTTATGATCAGAAGTCATTTGTCGTGGAGGAGCGAGGCCTGAACTGTTGTGAACAGACGTCATTGCTTATGCATCAGATGAAAATTCCTTGAAGCCCTGGTTTCTCAGATATCAGTCTTTTCAGCAACCAAACTCGGAGTCCTTCCTTTGTAGGATTTAAAGATGTACCTGCATGTATGTTAAGTGTACCTGCACTGACATCAAGAGTTTGTTTGCATTCATACTGGTTCGTGATATCGTCATTTGAACCATTTGTGGGTTCACTGTCAACCTTGGTTGTGCTGGAAGTGAATATCTTTCCAGTTGGAACCCACCTAAGACCAACTGTCTTGAAAATTTTACCCGTCGGTTTCCACCTAAGACAAGATCTAGGAGTCATTGTTTTCTCATGGACAACGGAAGTCTTTTTGATTGAAGACATGTGTCTTTTTGGGATCTGTCTTTCTGGTTTCTTTGCAAAACTTGTTTGCTCTACGGGTATGTATCTTTTTGTTGTCTTATTGGATGGAACCTTAGCACGTGAGTTGACTTCATTCAGGAATTTTGTTACACAAGAATCATGATTGGCATTAAAGACACATTTCTGACATGTTGAGCAAACAAAATGTTTGGAGTCAGAAAAACTTCTAGAATTCCTAGAGTGTTCTGTTATGGGCACAGACTTTGTCGTAACGCAGCTACTCTTAGATGCAGGCCAATTCCTAGACTTTTGGTTATTGATCCTAGGTTTTGGTTTGCTATCATTAGTTGTGTTTTGTGATCTAGCAGAAGGCATCACACTAGGTTCGAAATTACTACTGCTTTCTTATGTCTTTCTATAACACCCTGTATTTTCAAGACATTGGCGTCGTCAATAAATCTACAATGTATCTTTTGTATTGTACGTGTTTGCTTTAAATCATAAACGTTAAGTTAAATCGCGTACGCTAAAAATT
>BQNB010166047.1:2824-14154 GCA_026074375.1 Tanacetum coccineum | reverse complement strand
AAAAAATATCCGGGGCTCTACAAGAGGGCGAAAATAAATCCTCTAATCCCCAACATTATCGCTCACACTCTCTAGAGAAGAGATCGAGCTAGATTATCTTGCCATGACTGGCAAGAGTCGTCCCAGGAACATAATGAAGAGGGACAAGGCAGTGCAAAAGGGTCTCGATGTAAGTTTTATACATTGCTGTTGCAATTGTATCGCTTAAGCTGAAAAAACTATATAAAGCAAGCGTGTAGTCATTTTTCTCTATATGTTCTATAGCTTCTAAAAAATTTGAATGGCATCTAATCTTGCTTCGGTGTTACTTTTGTAGGCTCTCTCTCCCGCGCTTTCGTTGGAAGGTCAGAATGCGGAAACTCTGTCTAAGAAATATTAGTTTGTGCACATGAAGAGTTTAACAAGAATTTATTGATTTTAGCCAATCTGTAACGATTTTGTTGTTAAAAATGTAATATATAGAATGACCTAAGATTGCTCTGTAACATATATTGAATGTGCCTCAGGCTGAAGAAAAATGGAGGACGACGTTTCTTTTGTTGCTTATTTAGGTAATTTCTCTCGCTTTCAGTTTCGAGGTTGTAATTAACACCCCTATATATTTTATACTATGACGTGTTACATCTGCAAATCACAAGCCTTCTCAAATGCTAAATCCATTTATCATAAAAGATGGAATAAATTACATTGCATTCCCTGCAGTATATATGCGATGACTTTTAAATGAGAACCGGTTAGAACCTATAAAAATGGGTGAACCGGGCTGATCGGGGTTATTTTCCTTTTCTTTTTCTTTGATTAATCACAGGGTACCTGCCGCTGCAACGCTCGGGTACCCTGCTAGTACTATTAAATACAAATACATTAAGGGGGTGTTTGGCTAAGCTTATGAGTTGGGCTTATGCTTATGTTATATAAGCGGCTTATGGCTTATATATCGTAAGCTCATAATCCCATGTTGAGTGTTTGGATGAGCTTATATGTAATGATTTGATAATTTAAAATATATGGCTTAGTTTAGAGTGGTAAATGACTATAAGAGACATTGATTGAAAAATATTAATGTTAGATTAAGTATAATTGAGGATAAATTTGTAATTTATAATGCAAAATGTTATATAAGCTTAACCCCACCTAAAAAAGCCACAACCCCACCTAAAAAAAGTCACACTTTTGTGGCTTATCAAAACCCTCTTATATAAGCTCATAAGCCCACTCATATAAGTTTAGCCAAACACTTAGTTTCGGCTTACATAACACATATAAGCTAATAAGCTCATAAGTCCATCATATAAGCTTAGCCAAACACCCCTTATATAGAAACAAATAAACGAAACCCTAAACACTAAAAGGGCCTAAACCAACGGGCCGGACCTACATGCCTTATTAGCAAACATCCCCTCAAACTCAAAATGCCGTAATGAGGAAAATTGAGAGTTTGTCAAACAGAAAGTAAACTAAAATTGTAAAACAAATGCAGAGAGGAGTGTATCAGAGTGCGAACACGGTTCTAGACGAAGACTCAATCCGATGCAATACAAACTGTAACAAGGGGAAATCAGGTCTCAAACAAACGGGCCAGGTCAATGCAAAACGAAAACCGTTTGCAAAATAACAGCAGAGCAACACTAATACGGATATGAACGAGAGCATGCAGACGGATCCAAACAAAGGTAGACAAAGAACAAATTCAAGCAGACAGATCGAGATAGATTCAAGCAGACATATTCGAACAGAGGTACACGAAGAGCATATTCAAGCGGACAAAGGCAGGAAGATCCAAATAGAGGTAGACGAAGAGCAGATTTAGGTGAACATAGATGCAGGTGCGGAACCAAATAAAACCAGATGAAATTAGACAGATGCAGAGCCAAACGTTACCAAACACAGAACTAGACATAATTAGGAAAAATCGGGCAAAACCAAAATACGCTGTTGATGTCGAGATGCTACACATAACTACTCAAGACATAGTCTGATTAGTTAAGAATATAGTAATTAACATCACCATCACAAACACTAATCCAAAACCAAACTAACCAACTATAATCTATTAAAATCCGATGCAAATGCCAATACCAATAAAATGAACAATCAACCATCGAGTAAATACACTCAAACGACACCGTATACGAGATATTAATGTCACTACATGTAGCAACTTAACAATTAACCCAACTGCCCTACTAAATAGCAATTAATATTCAAGCTATTTTTTGATTTCAAAAACCAATTGCAATTAATATTCAAGGTGTTTTTCGATTTCAAAAACCAATTGCAATTAGTATCCTTTGACTATATTTTGTGGCGAGCAAATGTTATCCGGTTAAATGTTTTTTAGATAATTTAAACTAAAATAACTTTAAGCAATAACAATGCAAAGTATTTCATATCCAAGTAAACGTAAGGTTCAAACGAAAGAAGGAAACATAAGTAGCATCTTTGAAACATGCATACGTTAAAATAGATGGGCACCCGCGTGTTGAACGACGGGTTCTCGTATAATTAAGTTTTTCGACGAGGGACTGGACGAGGTTCAAAGGCCGGAAGAATGTTGGATGACTGAATCTAAAAATGTTAAAAATCCTTCAATACCTAAACAATTTAATGATCTATGAAACCATATATAAAATGCAGGGAGAACAAATTCCGGCAAGAGAGGTCGTGGCGGCAATAAAACTATAAATATTTTCAGTCAAAGACGTTATTACAAGAAAGTTCTATAAAAAAACCCTTCAAATCTCAATGAACTAATGAATAAATAATAAACTTACCAGACTCATTGTTATAACAGCAGCAAATTCGGTAGTAAGGTTCGGGTTGTGGTGGGTATCATCGTGAGGATTTCAGTGACGATGGGTGCCTCGGCGGTGGCGAAGGCGATGGTGTATATAGTTGTGACAGGAGCGAGTTTGTGTTTTTAGGGTGAATGAAAGAAAGTTTATGCTTATCAGATTCGGTGTGAAGAGTTTTTATATTGAAATAGGTTACAATTCATATGATTTAAATGAGTTGTTATATCTTTTGGATTGTTACAAATTACAATTAATATGGTTTTATGGGCTGCGTTAATATTGTGTGTTGTTACAAAATGGGGTCTTACAAAATGAATTTCACATTAAAACACTAAATTTTGAGTTATAACTTTTAATTATATGTATTTATTGAGTTTACAGCAAAAGTAACATAAATATTTTTATAATAAGAAATGTTTTATGTTCTTACACTTTTTAAAATTTCTATTTTTAAAAGTCTCAAATATTTTATAAAATAGTAAAGATATTCAAACAGTGAACAAGTTTTGGCGAGATGCGTAGAACCCAAGCGAACAAACAAATATTTTTCTTTTTGTTTCTTTGTGTGAACAGTAACAACAAAAAACGTTTGGTTTAATCGGATTTCAAAATCAAAAAAAAGATTACCGAAGTCGAGTTTTATGCTAACAATACTCGAATCATTTTTCCAATAGAAAAATACCTTCTATTTATCAAGATCTTTGTAGTGTGTCATGTGAGATGTGAATAAAATACTTTTAATCACTTAGTTTTATAAAATCCCTCACGTCACCTTTAATACACTTTATCTTATCTCCTTTGTTTGTTTTCTTTCTCTATTAAAAAGAAATCTTGACGATTGCAAATAGAAAAAACCTCCACATGCACATGCATGTACAAAGGAAACGTAAACCTTTTTGTATTCCTCTCGTCAATGATCGCCGCTACTTTCAAAGAAAAATCAATTCGATAAACTCGAAACCGAACCTTGATACTTCGGACGACTCGACCTCGATCTAGCACTCGATCTTCGAAGACCACGATTAACCTGGCTCTTGATACCACTTGTTGGAAAACAACTAACAATCCAAGAAGATAGTATGCGGAATTGGACTAGTGATTAAATCGACATACACCCACAGATCTTTATCACGACTGAAAAGTACAACCACACACACGAGATGCTCTCAAACGATTATTTATTGAGAACTAGAAAAGAATGAATGATACAATTACCCCTCCCCCTCACCTATTTATTGTAGAGATGAGGGGGAAGAAACCAACTCTAAACCGAGTTGTAAACCGGCTGCTGCTAGAAGAGAAAACAACCGACTCCTTTTTTTTCTGCCTAGACTCCGAACATCGTATGTATATATAGAGTATATATAACCGACCTATAGAATCCTATTTGGGCTAAACTTGGTAAAGGAGCAGGAAAAGGTACACTTTAGTATAAAGGTGGGGGCAAACATTAAGGTAATCGGAGTACCTGGTCAAGAGGGTGCAGAGGATAATGTTGCTGAAAAGAAGAAAATGAAGGAGTCTATGGAAGCTAATATAGAGAAATTAGCTAAATGTAGGAAAATAAAATGAGAAGACCGAGAAGATTCAACCACACATTTCAAATTAAGAGGAAGAAATTAAGAGGAGGTGCATTTATTTTTTTTGCATGTCAAATATGCGGTTGTGGTTACTTCTCACTCTTGTAATTTAAGTTTATTTAAAATGAAAACTACATGTTATTATACACATTGTATAAATTTGGTTCTCGGATCCATCGGTTCCGGTTCCAGTTCCACCGGTTCCAGACCCATGCTCATCCCTAGGCGTACTCATGATCCAAGCACTCCTTAAAGACGATTTTTCTGGGTAAATTATTGTGGATAATATACATTAGTAGTTCACTTATTCATACATGATGTTGGATGGTACTATATCCTAATGCAATTTCTAAAATACAACTATATACTAGTTGCATTTTTATAAGCCCTTTTTATAATGTGAATTGAGTATCTGAGTTTATCTTGTATGTATGTAATGGTTTGTCTAACATTGAGTTGTGTATTTGTTTTGAGATGCATATGTTTTGGTTCTTTGTACATAAGCAATACCACTTTTGTGTTGGAACATCTTTTATGTGTTCGTTAATAGATGGTTGTTGGTATAATGCTATGTAGGAGTACCGAGTACACTTGTGTTGAATTACTAAATGGACCTTGAAGGGTTTTACGAGTTGTAACTTCTGAAGTTGGCTTTATATTATGAATGAGTTCTACTTTCTCAATGCTATACACATGACTAGCTGCGTGCATTATTTCTTCTTATCCATGAGGCATGAGTTGTCGAGTTACATCTAGCCTTGTATCACGTCACTCTTCATATATACTAAATATTTACTCCTCCTTAATGTTATACCGAAGAAGACAGTTTATGAATGTTTACTAAACGTCTACAAAAAGGTGATCGAAAATCTATGTGGTAACAGTTGCACCCTCATAAAAAAACCTTGCTGATTAATTTACCTATTTTCTCTATATATATATTACCTAATGATGCATATAAATCTGTAAGTTATACATGGATTCAATCATCTCATGGCTCTCGCATGGCAGATTAACCCTCCTAGTTAGTTTCACAAACGTAAATCTGTAAGTTATGCAACAAATCCTTGATGCCTCCATGGGTCAAACTTCAAAAGTCGGATCGTGCATATATGCATGCCTTAACAACTGGGAACAACATGACATGCATGATTACAAAAAAGTACTAGTTTCAAACTGTGGTAAAGTTAAACATATAGATAATATGGTTCAACCACTACAAGGTAGCCTAGTGCCCTAGTGGTGAGTTACCCTGTTGTTCTCACAATTGGCTTGAATAGATCCAAACCTTACTAGCAGGGGTGTAAACCGGCCAAACCGAGTCCGAGCTCAACAAGGCTCGCACTCAACAAGGATCGTTTAAAATTATGCCCTTAATATCATATTCTAAAATCATTGTGGCATAATAATATAATGTGTTCATCATGTATATTTGCAGTTAATGTATAAAGCTAATATGGTTACCCTAGTTTCATACTTCCTCCGTCCCAAAATAAATGTCCAGTTTGATTTTTCATAGTTAAACTAGTTCAACTTTGACCTTAAATATATTCTTTTGTGTTATATAATAATTCATGAAAATTATACCAATGAAAAATACACTTAAAACCCAATCCATTCATATATTTTGCATCAAATATTATGTAACACACACAAAATACGTAAGGTCAAAGTTGAACCAGTTTGACTGTACAAAGTCAAACTGGACACTTATTTTGGGACGGAGGTAGTAGTATGATAAATTTAAACATATAGATAATATGGTAAACCACTGCTGAGGCTTAGTGGTGAGGTAGCTTGGATTCAAACCTTACTAGCAAGGGTGTAAGCCGGCCGAGCCCAGCCGCGCACAACAAGGCTCGCACTCGGCTCGTTTTTGAAATAGGTGTTTTGGAATGAAGGTTATGGTCGTTGTCCCAGAAGCGGTTATGGTTGGGGCGTTGGTGGTCGTAGAGGCGGTTATGGTCGAAAAGGTAAATTACTTTATTTTGAAGTATAGCAAACTAGTCAATTTGTATGTAACTCACTTCTATTACTTTATTTTGCTAAAAAAAAAACATAAGCACATGTAAAGTTGTAATTTACTTTTCATATAAAGTTGTAAAATTGTTAGTCGGTTCATGTTTAAATAGTTAAAGTAAAGTATAAAAAGGATTTTTCTTCAAAAACTAAGTCCAGTTTAGATAACTCTTAAAGTATTGCATTAGTATAAAAGAGTAATGTATGTCAGAATTCCAAATTTTGTAAACAATTTTAAACCTCTCTTTTTCTGTAGGAATCCTAAAAAGGCTTGCCATCATACTTGAAACGATAAACTGGTAAACCTATGGCTTCCGAAGGGGGTTTTTCAGCTGAACGACAACACATGTTTAAGTTTTTGTACCAAAGAGATAGCCAACATTATTGGCATGGAAGATTGTGGGATCGGCTATCTAAGAAAAAGACAATGTAATATGACGAGAACAGTTGTTCATCAGTATTAAAACTAACTTGACTTGGGAGATCGAATGGAAGTAACATACCTCCAAAATATTAGATGATAGATTATTTGATTGGCTACCTTCCAATATAGAAAACCCCGTCGTTTATGATATATTATTTCACCACTATTTATAGATACAAATATAAAAGCTTAAGCCCAATGACAACTAGACTACAACTAAGATTGATGAATGTATTATCCAATCATCCTACCCATGATTATCTAATCATCTTAAAATACATGTTGACTAACAAATCATCTAAAAATATATCAACTAATATTAGAAAGTAGGTAATCAAATAATCTATCATCTAATACTCCCCCACAGTTGGAGCGGAAGGTCTTCGAAAGATCCAATTGGAGTTAAACTTCGAAAGAGGCGATAAATCTTCTATCTTTCGAGAAACTTGATTTATTGATTGTTGTTATAATCTTGTACTTGCGTAGGAAGCTGTAACACCCAAAACTTCGTTTTTTTTTTCTTTTTTTTTAAGAATGAAACAAAAGTTAAAAAGGAAAGTAAATAGAACTTGTGATTAGCATGACTTTGAAAACAAATAAAACCAGAAGGAGATTGATTTGCTTAAGAATGATTGAGGAAATTGATTTTCTTTTATTTGTTGTTGTTGAGATTTATTAGATGAAAAGAGAAAAAAATGAAATAGATTGGAAAAGAAAGCAAGAAAGCAAATGGAAACAAAAGAGGATACCTTGGAAAAGAACACAAGAAAGCAGATGAAAACAAAAGAGGATACCTTTAGAGGAATTAGATAGAGAGCAGGGTCATAGCCGCATGTTAAGATGACTCAAATTAAATAAAACAGAAAAATAACAAAACTAAATCAAACATATGGTATATGTTTGAGCAAGATCAGTAGCATAAGAGAAGAAAACGTACGTGATGATAACAGAAAAATGAGAGATTTTTTTTTGGAATTTAGTAGCGGCTTATGGTGGCCGACAACTAGGGTTTTGAAAATAGAGATAGAGAGATTTAATAATAGAGATTGAGAGATTTGACGGGGTTAAGTGGTTAAGGACGGCGGCTCATTACGGCCGATTAGATCTGAGAATCATACCTTGCTCGATACCATGAAAAAAGATAGAAAACCTCATCGGTTATGATATATTATTTCACCACTATTTATAGATACAAATATAAAGACTTGAGCCCAATGACAACTAGACTACAACTAAGATTGATGAATGTATTATCCAATCATCCTACCCATGATTATCTAATCATTCTAAAATATATGTTGACTAACAAATCATCCAAAAATATATCAACTAGCCAATCAAATAATCTATCATCTAATACAAAAAAGGAGCAACATCTATGAAACAATGTTGAACGGGAGCACCTTTCTCTAGCCATTCTTAGCAACTCACCATAGAGATATGTAGGTGGTCATCTGTCGCTTTGGCTAGTTAAGAGACTCACATCTTTCAAGATTTCATACACATCAACTATCAATCGCCATAATAAATCATTAGTGTAGTAGATCTTTGCTTTAACGGGTGTTTTGCGCTTTTGCGTGTTGTTGAGATGGGCAGGATGCTAGAGCAATCAAAAGGGGCGCTAGCTGTGTGCGGGTGTCAATGTTTTTTGGTCGATGATGCTGTGCATCTTAGATGTTTGTTTAGTCTTGTGGTAGCATTTGCTTCGTCTATACTTTATCTTTCGCTTCTTTGTCGATTGGTTTGAGCTAAAGATGCTTGTGGACTGATGAATGAGGATAAAAGAAAGCCAATATATAAATATAGATAGATAGATAAATGATACCTAAACATAATTTGACAAATCTTGAGGAAAAAAGATGCTCCTTCTTTCGACCCCAAGCATAACTTCCTACGAATCTTCACACGAGTTATAGTTTGTCGGCCTTTTCTGGTCATCCGAATATCTTGAATAGAGGTGCTGTCCGTCGGTCAAAGCCGAAAGATCGGAAGACCTGCATTCTCTCTTTGGTGTGTTGCAAATGATGGACTGGAGAAATGGTGCTTCCGCTCCTCAACATCGCGTATGGCTTTTTTCCATAGGTGTTGCTTCTGTTTTTGGAGGTACGTTAATTTCATTCGATCTCCCAAGTCAAGTTAGTTTTAATACTCATGAAAATTTCTTGTTCTTGTATGTTCCTGAAAGTTAGGTGAATATAATACTCTCCATGAAATGAATGAATATACATTGTGTTTATAATTTTAGGATTTTAAATTTGGGCTTTATACACTAAGCTATATGGCTTAATAAAACATTTATTAGTGGGCTTGTATATTGTTAGTTAAAGGTAGCCCAACAAGGAAACAAGTTTATTTACCTCTTTTTAGAACTATATACACAAAGTTACCAGGGGATTTATTACTTTTTACGTGAAATAAGTTGATATATGGTAACACTATCATTGCGTGTTGTCTACTTGCAATAAGTGGAACATACAAGAGTACAAGTACGAGCGGAGCCAGGAATAATATATAAGTTAAGGTATAAAATTCAAGAAGCTCGCCCGTCGATCATTAGCCCTTCAGTAAGATGCCATTCAATGGCGATAATATTCCAACAACACATACGATACATATAAGTCTCTAGTAAAGAAGAAGAATGAATGACGAAAATTCTTTGACGTTTGTTATATATATTAGTATACATATTAGATTGTTTAGGGGGTCAATTCAATGTTTAGCCCAAGTTTAGCCTAATTAAGGATGTATATATCAGTTCCAACTCTATATATACCATAGAGGGTATGGCATAGAAGGTCGACTATTTTTCCTCCTTTGTAGTAGCAGCTAGGTTTCAACTCGGTTTAGAGTTAGTTTACTTCCCTCCTTATCTTTACAATAAAGAGGTGAGGGGGGATGGGTAATTGTATCATCCATTCATTCTTCTTGGCTCGAATTGTATGCTTTATTCGGTATTAATAAAGGGGTGTTTGAGGGTACGTTATCTTGTACATATTATCTGCTTGTGTGTAGCTTCTTGTTCCTCTTATTCGATCACCAAGGTTTTGGTGTTGCAACTGTCGATTGTCCTCAAGGTTCTAGCTTCTGTGTTTCGATCTTCAAGTTTGTTGTTGTGGTTTATCCAACAAGTGGTATCAAGAGCAAAGTTCTTTGTGTCTCTGAAGATTGTTGCGAGATTAGGCGTCGAAAATGAAACAGTTTCGGTTTCGAATTGGTTTCTTGGAGTTGCAGGTTATTAAGAGGTTGAAGAAGGGTTTTAAAGTTTATAAAACCCACATGTGAAGAAGTAAGAAAAGGTGACCAATGATTGGTCTATTTGTAGTTACTTCATGTGATGAGTATTAACTAGAAAGGTGCTTGATTGCTTTTCCCACGTGATAAGAAAAGTGTGGCAGGTTGAACTTTGTCTTTTTGTGTTTTATTAAGGTCGAAGGTATTGGGTTTTAATTCAAAATCAACCTCTGTTATCGACTTTGTATTTAAGTTTTAAAAAGAAAAGTTTGTTGTTGCGTTTAGTACTTCTTATGGTTTAAGTTCCGGTCATGGTTTGCTTGGGGTTCATGTTTACGATTGGGTTTACTTGTTCGAGATTGAGGGTTTAGGGTTTTTTAATTATCGATTTGCAAGAAAGGGTATTATAGCAACAACGGGTATATTGCACATGGCTTGTGAGACTAGTCGGTAAAGTTAGTTAAGAAAAAACTTGACAAGGTTTGTTGTAATGTTAAAGAAGAATGGCTAGTATGAATACTAGGTTAAAGATCGAAAAGCTCGATAAAGAATATTATACAAAACCATGGAGGTTCAAAACAAGTTGGGTTCAAACAACTTGGTCTTGGTATTGAAATAGGAGTCCATGGAGTACATGATAAAAAACGTGTTTGGTTTGAGGTGAAACTGCAGGTAGTTTAAGGGGATCGTGAAGCTGAGATTTTTCATGTTAGTAACGATGATACTGCAGTGGCTCAAAGACGGGTTGGAGGACAAGCAACCTGAAGAGAAAATAAACATGAACTGCTTGGTAAAGGAGTAGAAAAAGGAATATCAGACTGGGTGAAAGATCAAGGTGGGTAATGTTCTTAATTCTTGTAATCAAAGGTCTACACAATAATGTATGAAGAGTTGGTTCGCCAAACATTTGGGTGTTGCAGTGATACAACAACATAATAGGTTGGTTAAAGAGACGAATGTAACACTCTTGGCTAAGGT
The DNA here is from genome assembly GCA_026074375.1 of Tanacetum coccineum. NCBI lineage: Eukaryota > Viridiplantae > Streptophyta > Magnoliopsida > Asterales > Asteraceae > Tanacetum > Tanacetum coccineum. Next base: position 3,127 of record BQNB010166047.1, on the reverse strand, counting down.
ACGTTGTTTTCTGATTCAGTCTGGTCTGTCCAAGGTTCTTTGGGCAAATGATACAACCATGTCTACATATCTAGTGAACAAGATCACCATCATTAGCGATTGAATTTCAGATGCCTATAGATGTGTTAAGGTTTTTTGGTTGACTTGCTAGTATTAAGCAAGGGATGCTTGAACCGGGTCAAGTGCATATTTCTAGGATACTATAAAGGTATAGTGGGTAATAAAGCTTTGGAGGTTAGATGACGTTACTTCAAAGATAGTGCTTTATAGGAATATGAGTTTTAATGAAGGTGGAGAATACAA
>BQNB010166044.1:0-14154 GCA_026074375.1 Tanacetum coccineum | reverse complement strand
GAAGTATTTAAGCTTTTTAATTAAACATATATTCAAAAATAATAAAAAATTTGAAGCAACATACCTAATAAGGAAAGATTCTTTTTTTTGAAATGCAAAAGTCCTCACTTTTCGTTTTCCTTTACTAAGTAAAAGATTTAACAAACCTCAACAACAACAACAAAGAAAACAATGTTATCATCTTGCTGGGATCTTTTATGCGCTTCCTTTATGCTCATTTTCTGATACTAGATCTTGAAGGCTATGAAGACTGTTGGTTTTGCTATCCGGCATCTTCATCAACAAAATAGTTATAACATTTATGTTTATGTTTTACTTGAGTCTGAGCTTTCGTGATTTCACCGTTCGGAATCTGGGAAAGTATTAGGTGATAGGTTGGTTGACCTAAGCCCGACTTGTGGGTTTAGGTCCATTAAAGTTTAGGGTTTCTCTAGTATATAAATAGTGGCTAAATAATACGGAGTATATCATAACAGATGGGGTTTAACATTCAACAACCTTATCTTTAAGATAGTGGCTAAATAATACGGAGTATACAAAGTTCATAACATGAAAAATGACATTTTTTTGGTATACAAAACAAGTGTGACCCAACATATACTATTCTCTAAAGGTTTGATTCAAACATTCGTTTTGATTTCTTTTGGTTTTTATCTTTTGTAGGAGTCGCCCTGCACAAGAGGAGAACCGAAAGAAGTGAAAACGAAGGTTTAACTAAAAGATTTAAAGAAGGTTATTTGTTGTGTCACAGCTAGTAGTTTTATATATTAATAATCTGTACTTTTTTTATGTTTATGAGCTATGTATCACGATCAGATTATGTGAATATGTCTAATTTCAAAAATGAAGTGGATGTTTGTGATCATGAAATGGTTATTTACAATCGCGAAAATAAGTTTGAAACAAGTCAAGAACTTCACATGACTTGCAGATTCTTTCGGTGATGAAAAAGATTAACAAAGAAAAAATGATAGAGTTTGATATTGAAGCTAAAGTTAAAGGTTGGGTCCTCTTTGCAACAAGTTTTAAATTTAAAAAATGAAGCGTTTGAAGATGCGACTCAATCATTTTTTCTTTATTAATCTTTTTCTATTAAGTTACCATGTCAAGTCATTCATTTGTTTTGAACCTATTTTTCGCGATTGCTAACCATTTTTGGATCACAAGCACCCAATTTATCTTTAAGATGAAACACAACAGGATCATGATACACTTTTCATAACATGAAAAATGACAAATTTTTGGTATATAAAACAAGTGTAATCCAACTAATTATCTTTTCTAAAGGCTTTTAGTAAAACCTTCGTTTTAATTTCTTTCGATTTTCCTCTTTTACAGGAGCCGCCTTGCATAAGAGGACCACCAGAAGAAGTTAAAACATAGGTTTAACTTGAGCAATTAAAAATGTTATTTGTTGTGTCACAACTAGTACTTATATATATTGAGTACACAACTAGTATACGTGATTTTAATATTTGATTAAGAGTTGTAATTGCATAAATGTCACCTTTCATTTCTTACCGTGGTCGTACTCGCGGTGGTGTATAATGAGAAAAATAGGTTCACTCCAAAACTTTTTTGTACGAATAATGGTACCATGGATGTTAATAACATAAAAGGGTTTGTGTCACATTTGGTAAGATGGATCATGACCGGTTTTGGTCCCCATTGACCCATTAATGGATTTGGTCCCACTATTAGGCGGACCACAAAACGTTATGTTTGTCATTACCATTTTAGGGGGACATTTTTCGTTAACAAAAAGTAGTGGAGGGCAAATTTTGTTATCCGGAAACCAAGAGCCAATTTATGCAATTAACATTATTAAAAATGATATTCTGCATCAAGTTGTTGATGTTTATGAACTATGTATCACGATCTGATTATGTAAATATGTTTAACCTTAACCAATTTATGGTGTGGCATCAAGTGTCAGAAAAAACATTGTATATGGCTATCAATACTAATGTGTTTGACTTTGGTTCTCCAAGTCTTAATTCCTGCTACGGTGACAACACTAACTTATAGTATGGAACTGTCATCCTCCTCGAAACAAGGTGGAGGGCCGCGTTACCTTTTTTGGAGTTTGTGGACAACGTGGGTTCTAAAAACCACTTATGCTAGTTGGATTATTCGAGCCAATTTAGTCGGTCTTATGTGTCATGGTTATACAAAAAAAAATTACGAAGTGGATGTTTTTGTCCTGCTAATGGTTTGGTTTACATCGCGAAAAATAAGTTTTGAAACAACGTAAAGTCATGCAATTGCCACATTGAATTAGAGCTTATTCCGGTTATAAAAAAGAATATATACAAAAGAAAAAAAATGATCGAGGCTTGTTACGAACCGGTAAAAACTAGAAACATTAATTTGTAGCTTCGATACTCGAGCACTGCAAGAAAGTTTGAACATTGGTGAACGTCGTTTTCCCGTATCGGGTGTGACATTTCGTCGCCTCCGCGGACAAACCGCACTAAACGACTAACAAGTCAATGTTCGGAACCGATGCACAAATTCTGATCGACTTTTTAGTCAAAAACAATAAAGTTACGAAGAAGTTTTCTTCCCGAGGAGACATTGTTCGCCTCCGGGATAAAGTTGGTATCAAAATTTGACCAAAACTTCATCGAAAAATCTTGGCGGCCATTTTTTACCGCCATATTCCTTTTCTCGGGGCCACATGTCGCCCGGGAAAGGTCATCTGATTAATAAAAAATAATTATTGTGGAACGTGTTTAAAGAGGTTGTGTATTAGTGTTAATTCAACGTTTGTTTTAGAAATTTCCGGGCGGATGTCGCATCGGGCGAATCTTTTTAATAATAATTACACAGTTATTATTTATTATATCAAGAAGCTGTATTTTTCTTTAATAATACCTTATTCCCGGGCGAAATGTCAGCTCGGGAAACGTTTAATAAAAAAAATATTACGTTTTTAAACTTTATAGAATATATTTTGTAATTATTAGTTATTATTTATAAACTACATTATTATTATATTGTATTAATTAATAACTATCTAGTAAAAGCACTCCTTTTCTTAGGAGTCCCTCAGGTTCTAGTTTACTAGATATAACACTTCTATAATTCAACATGAGATATACCCGTATTCTTTTCTCATGAATGCTCATTTCGTCAAGTAACACTCTCAAAAACTAAACTTCATTTAGTTTAATATTTAACTAAACTTTTTCCCGGGACGACATGTCGGCCCGGGAAGATTCCTCATGTAAAAATTATATATTAATAAACCTTAATTTTTATAATATTATTCCGGGAGCCATGTCCGCCCAGGGCATTCTATTAATAATTTATTTATAAAATTATTTCTAACATTTTCTCTCGGTGCGAACATGTCGCCTCCGGGATTATGACTCAATTATATTAATTTAATTTTGTCTTATCCCGGGCGACTTGTCGTCTACGGGAATACCTTCCTACGTAGCATTAAATTGTATGACTGAAAACTTTGTGGAGCCCGACGTTGTCGGCCCGAGATTGTCGGACCCGTGAGGGAAATCTCCAAATTTCAGAGGTTATTTTTCCGTTCACTTATCTCGGGCGTCACTAGTTCTAGCAACGGGAAACGTTGTACTACACAGCGACAAAGTCCGCACGGGATTACCCCGGATTTACGCTGGAGTATATGGCAAAGAATGTTTGTAGTGGCGCTTAGCTTATTTTCTCTTTTATTTAATCCCTGTTTGTCTATCATCTATGAATAAGCTACACATTTCATGTGATAGTAATTGGTTCTTCTTGTTCTCTTACAACTCTCTTACTCAACGATTGATACATATAGAGATTTATATTACCTACTATAGACATAATAAATTATTATGTTGCTTTTAGCATTTTAGAAAGCACATTTCAACCATATTTATAGCTGGTTCCATTTGGTGTATTTTGTTTGAAACGGAAAATTGAGGTATGAATGAAAGTTAATTATCATCAATAACAATTCACTAAAAGCAAATATACATAACTGAAGGAAATTAGATTCACTAAATGGTAGTAGTAGGGATGAGCATTTGGGTCCGAATCCCGGTATCGAATCAGAACCGTACCGGTACCGTATTGAAACAACCGGCCCACTATACAAAGCTACAAAACATATTTTTAAATTATGCAACAAGTTACAAAAATTACCTTATACTTTTAACAAACTTTATTTATCAAATATTCAACGACTTATTTGGTAAAAAATATACCGACGAGAAAACCTCTGGATTACGAACAAAACGAGTCCAATATTGATATAATTTATAGATACGTTCGACTTAATATATATTTTTGAACAAAAAAAACTTTCAAAAGACACCCTTAACTTACATATTAACTCTAGAAACTACCCTAAAGTTTAATTACACTAAACTTTATCATTTAGAAAACGCATATATTAATTCAAATAGCTCCGTCGCAACGCGCAAAAGCATACCATTTCGTTTACTTCTATGTACAAGACCTTAGCCCAGAAACTATAAGATGACAACATCTCTGCTACTTATAAAGAATGTGTGTTCTTATTTTGAAACTTGAATCTTGAAAGTTAAACTAATACTCCCTCCGTCCCAAAATTATTGTCTCCCGACAAAAAACACACAGTTTAAGAAAAATGCATTTATTACTGCTTTCTCCTTCTTACTTTTTGGCAGAATGACAATTTTACCCTTAGCTAATTAATTAAAATCTTCTTTAATGTTTGTAATAATAATTTCAAACAAGGGTAATATAGTAAACTTGATTAAATTTCTCTATTTATTTTTAGTAGTATTAAATTGGACATCCCAAAAAGGAAACTGCAATAAAAATGGACGAGATATAGTTTGTCTAAATACCTCGAGAACTTTTTAATTACACTTTTCAGGTTTAATCTTTGCAACTTTTCAAAAACGCACACTAATATTTTGTAAAAAACACACATTTGAGCACTAAGTCAAACAACATTATGATTTTCGCACAGTATAATTATTTCGTTATACACCTGTTTTGGACGATATTCGTGTAGTCGTAATAATTCGATTGATTATCTCTCTGTCCTTTCCTTTTTTGCTCTCTACCGCGTAAATAATTTTAGAAACTTTTACCCAAACTTTAATGTTACATCATTTACGAATTTATCAATCTAATACCAAAATAAACATTTTTTGTCTAGATATATCAAAGAGAAAAACAAACATATATACTATAACTACAATAAGTTTCACTCCTTAAAAAAAACCTATCCACAAAATTTGGTGTCTTAGTTTCTTCATGACGCGATTGGTTGTAAATGTCGAAGTGGTTAGTTTCAGCGCTGCCTTTTTGATTGGAACGGTTTATCCAGGAGTTATTGTGATAATTGAATTGGAGTCCATCGTTTTGACGAGTTCATTCTATGGATTATGATCGTTTTAAAGCACGTGAACAACTGGGTTTAGTTTCTTACATGCTTCATCAAGTTGAAGCATTTATAATTTTGATTATGGATTCGGTAGAGAAGATAATGTGAAATAAAATCAAAATCTCACCTTGGCTTGCTTGCAGCCTTAACCAAAGACCTCCTCAATGTGCTTAAAACAATTCTATCCTGCACTTTTCTTATTAACAACTCCAATGAGTTCGAGTTCTCATTTTCAGGCATTGGCAGAAATGGAAACTGGTGTCTGCAAGAATAACGTGTCTGAAAGAATAAGGAATCAAAATTTCCAATAAATGAAAGCAAAAATGCAGAGGGCAAATGCATTTTCAACAAATAATGCACATGGTTGGGTCCATCATAAGTAAAGTGAGATGGCACTATGCAGTGGCGGAGCTTGAAAATTTTTATGTGGAGGGCCGAGAAAAAAAATTGAAAATTGGGTCCGTATGAAAAGTCCCGAAACTTATAAACTGTTATAAAACATAGATGAATTTGGAGATGTTGAGGTTTAAAGTGTTGGGTTTTATAACCTAATTAACAATTAATTAACACGAGTACGCAGCGGAATAAATGATCACGTGTAGAACACAATAATTAACAAGATAGAAAATATGTACCTTTTAGCACGAAACGATACACCGTTTAAAGGTAACCGTAAACACCGTCTTCTATATACGCGTGTGTATAATACAACGCGTAACCACTAGAATCAAAGGTATGATTCCTCTAAGCTTCCACACACTATACGTTCTTAGCAAACGACGAGGTATGCTAGTACTAGTAGTGTACAACAAACGTTCTTATTCGTCTCTTGAATCTATCAACTTACGACCAATAATTACCAAAAGTGATGATCGAATCACCAACCGAAATTTAAAGTTGTTCGTTGGTTTGGAATTGATTGAATGAAGCAAACCTCACCAACTGAAACTAATTTTGGGCCGGTCAACAAAGAATGACACAAACAGTAGTCGATTTTTATATTTTAAGTTCTATATCTATTGACTTATGAAAACATAAACCATATATATATATAGCCCTCAAAATAAATCTCCTAATCCTATTAGGATTCTAGTTACAACCGGCTAGAAAAAAAAGAAAAGGCAACCGAACACTTTTGTCTTTGGTTTATTAATAATTAGTCCCTCACGTTTAACCATTAAACGTTTAACTAATTATTTAATACTCGTTAACTTTTAACGATCGTTTGTTATACATTTAATATATATTACATTAATATATTTACTCGTCATTTAACATATAAACGTGTGCGTCCCCTTAGGCTCGAGAATATTTCCGGACATATATTATTCATATATGGTCATATTCCAACATAGAGGAGCAATTTTTTTAAGTTTTAAGTGTTGAGGGAGGGCCATAACTAGTGCATTGCTTAATACTTATAGGAAAAAATGACAAAATCATTTTAAAATATACACAAAATCACACTATTGGTCCAAACACTGGGGGGGGGCAATACCCTCCTTGGTCAATTGAAAGCTCCGCCCATGGCACTATGGATGTGAAAAGCGTAATTCTTCCTTATGTGCCATTGTATGTTAGATGAGTAGCTATTTTAAGCAATTTCAATACGTTAAAGATAACTCCTAAATAAAGCATCAGATATAAGTATGACCAAGATCACAAAGTTGGAGAACTAAATCAAAAGATTACAAGTGATGAAGTAACTTACAAAAATGACTTGGCAGCATTTATAACTTCACCGATATACACATCAGTTGGAAAAAACTTAAAAATTCGAGCATCAAAAGTCGAAAACATCAAATGATATAGGTAAAGCAGACAAAAAGACCATTTTTGTATAGTAAAAACTCATAAACGAGAATACCTTGGCATTCCTAAGTTCCAATGTACCATCGAAAAGTTCTATAGCCAACTCATGATTCTGCTCAGGCAAATGCGTTTCAGGAATATGTTCTCAAAGAGAGCCTAATTTGGTTCCCTTCATATTCAGTGACTTTATAAGTCCGGTCAGTGCGTCCTCGATCTTTAGAACACCTTCACACCTACACATCTCAGGGGAAAAGAAACATATTACCACAATTATAAAAATCTAAAACCACATGCACCACCTAAGTATCCTGTGTTTTACAAGACCTTCCTGAAAGTGCAGTCAAAAATGTTCTCTTTCTTTCAAAATAATACGTTTCTTCTCAATCAGACTATTCAGCTTCAAAATCTTAGGGGGGAAATGTTAATAAGCTAATCAGTAGTTAAACTGGATAATAGCATAAACGATATAAGCTATAACCAGTACTTAAACTGGTAAGCTTATGTGTTTTTAAAAATCCCCAATCAAACAGATTATGCTTATTTCCTTCCCGAAAATGATATAAGCCTTTTGACATAAGCTTAACCAAACACCTTCAAAGTAGTACTATCTTTTCAGTGTAACAATAACTACTTGTGCACATAAAAACAAGCTTAACCAACACGCCAATATATGACGAATGGCTATCATGTAGCCTTCCTTAAACTGGCATCCACCATGTTGCACATCGGAATCTGGTTGGTTGTCCCGCCATTGAAGAGCATTCAAGACGAGCATCTGCCTTTTTTTATTGCAAGATCCTTGAACATAAAGTGGATACAAAGACAAATGTCACGATATGTTTTGTCAATTGTACTAAATATGCAGCAAATTGTAATAAGTAAAAATAGTTGATATCAAGTCCATGTTAAAGATAAAATTTAGAGAGTTATACGTACTTCCTGTGACTGAATGAACTCTAGAGAAGAACTTAGTCCTTCGAGATTGCTCTGCAATCGGATTGAATCTGCAATCCAAAAACATTGCGCAGGTAGTAAGGTTCATTATTTAAGGCAACTTCCATTCACGCAATACATTTAATTAACTAAACAATACGGATTTTCCTTCATCTTCCAAAGTAACCTTATAAGATCTCGAACTTCATCGAAAAGTGTAGCTATTTTCAGCCTCGACAGATGAGAGTTCCCCTTTCAGATTCTCCATATATGTATCTGTGTATACAAATTTTTACAATCAATTATGTGGTGGCCATAATCCTTATGTAGAATAAACAAAAATTGCTTTTATCATCATAATAAAAAAATAAAAAAATCTTTAAGAGGGGGTGTTTTTCTTAGCATGAAAAACGAACTCTTTGTTTGGACCGGCAAAATGCATAGAGGGTCCGTCTTTGTCTAGGATATTTGATTGGCTTATGAGCTTATTCACAATGTGGTAAGCTCTTTTTTTGGGGCTTATAAGCGAATCCACTTGAGCTTATAAGCTTATAATGTTCATAAGCACAAGTGGATAAGCTCCTAAGCCCAAAAAATGGAGCTTATGAGCTTATCAAAGTTTGAGTAAGCTCATAAGCCTATCAAATAAGCCAAGACAAACACCCCCTTACCTATAATCCATCTTAGTTCCTAGTAAACTCACACTTTCAAACAGCCAGAACTGAGGTAGTTATAAGCGACAGAAGCTCAGTACATTTCAGTTTACATTAACATCCATAATATGTGCATATTCTACATCAATTCTAACTAAATACTTGCTACTGCTTCAAAACGAACGTCTTGTTGCTTTACAAAGAACGTTTAGAAGTAAAATGTTAGAAACATGTATGTCAATTTCACATTCTGAATGGACCGCACTTATACTAGTAATGTCATAGCATGAACAATGAACTATTCGTATGGACAAACAAAATGATCACTTATAATCCATCTTTTCTGTGTAATTTTATTGTTCTAACAACGGTTCCAAGCAACACAAGTTTAGTGTATTTCAGTTTACATTAATGTTCATAATAAGTTTCACGTGTCAAGCATATTTTCACACGAATTCCAATCAAACACATAAATCTTCAACTTTTGTCGAAACCAGTAGTGTAAAAATTGAACTACAAGGCCAGGTAATCAGCTAGTACTCGCTACAAGGTCAGTCAATGAGGCGAGTTGAGTAGAATCGGCCCAAAAATCCGGTTCGGTCAAAATTCAGTCAAAACATAATCAAACTTTGTCAAAACTCTAAAAACACGGTTTAAAGTAATTGCAAAAGTGTGATATAAATATCTCTAGGCCCCTAAGATCAACAGTATGGTCCTACTAAACATGTCATATATATAATTTCAATAATCTAATATAAAAAGTTCCAATCCGATCGCTCATGGTAATGGAGATCAAACTCTGCATGGTTCGAAAAGTGTGACATACATGGATGCGGATTTTAATCTGACTATGCGTTCATTGAATGTTATAGAGGACGAGAGATGGTTTGTCCCCTCAAGAAGGATAAGACCAATCACAGTTTATTGACATCAGATTGATGTTCCAGCTTTAAATAAGTCCAAGAAGCATGTTACAAACAATGTGCCTATTCGCAGTTTGTGGTGTTTGTGAATGATATATGAAAATAAGGCAATGTCATCCCCTGGTGTAGAGAATTTTTGGTACAAGCCAATGCATCCCTTGCTTTTGGTCAGGCGCTCAAAACGCAAGATAAAAATGGGCGTTTGGGATTGCACACTAAAAAGTGTGCGTTATGTAAAAGTCAGCCGGAAACACATCCCCACCTTTTTCTTTCAATGCTCTTACCTATACAATTTGTGGAAGGAATAAAAAGATAGCTAATATGGATTATATCGGAAGTTTGACTGACATTGTTGAATCACTGCTGCAACCACGTTCGAAAGGTAATTCAGTTGGAATGTAATAGGGGAAGCCTGTTACTTTTCCAGGTCACAGGTTTATCCACACATAAGGTCAAGAGCGCAACCTGCGCATTTTTTAACATGGCTAAAGATCAGTAGTTAAGTTGGTTTGTAATAAATAGAGAAGTGGTGAATTAAAGCTTATGAGGCTTTCTTATAAGCGCCTCGATGTTGTCCTTGTGAAGGGCCATGCAATGGTGGAAGGTCCTCTAAACTCGACAATAACACAAGATGATAGGAGTAATTTTAGTGATTTAAAATGAGTCATATCTTGTCATATCAGATACTAAGGACAAATTTGGTCGACCTTGTGATTGTTTCTGGTCCATGTTTGAACTCAGCAAACCTTGCCAAGCTTGTAGTTTTATGGTCTTAGTACAAAAGTGCATAGATGAGATTTAGAGTCATTCATTTCGGTCAGTGAAATCCCGGAAAATGTGACTCCTAATATCATCTTTTTCTATTGAGTCATTACCGAAGACTTCCTCTTTTGGAATAATTCTTTGCCGATGGAGAAAAAAAAAAGAGTAACGCCAAGCGAGTTTTGCAACTATAATCAAACACAAGTTTAGTACGTAAACCGTGCCGAAATCAAAATTTTGTCACGAATGAACATATGTATGAGTGGATGACATGGTGGTTTCAATGGACACAAGTTTAACGCGTTTCAGTTTACATTCATGTCCTTAATAAGTGTCATGTCATTCATATTCAGTTTTGTAAAACTCAGATAACAAGGTCGCATACAAAGCCAGCAACACAGGGCGAGTTGAACCAAATCGGGCAAAAAATTTAGTTTGGTCAAACCTTGGTGTTAAGTTAGCCAAAGTCGTTGAAAACAGGGTTGAAGTATATAAACAATTGTGTTATTATCTGTATGGTCCTATTAACATGTGACACATATAATGTGTGACTTTAACCATTCTTAGTGCGAGAACTGACAGAACCACCAAAAACATGCATGCACGTCTTCAATAATTGTATTTTTTGCACATATGTTCTAAAGAATTTGATAAGAAATTGGAAATACAAAATTTTTCTTTGAAGGTGTGCATGTATGTTCTTATAAGGCGTGCAACAACAATATTGTGGCCGTGTGTAAGGTTTTTGTGAAAGAAGAGAAATAGTTCATGATGATACCGAATAACATAGGTGGATTCTTACGATTATTGATGATTTTCATGTATTTTTTTTATTTTTAAAAGGCGTGCATGTATGTTTTTTGTGGTTTTGTCAGTTCTCGCACTAAGAATGGTTCTGAAATTATTTGTGTGTGGCAATAGTTTGAAATCTGAATATCTAAGTATGCATGATCTTTATATATATTCTTTATGAAAAGCTTGGAACATCAATTATTAGTAGCTAATAGTTGTCTCATTCTACTCTTTATTCCCTTTTTTGTAGTATAAATAAGTAGAGCGAGTTTTGATATTTAGAGTTATCGGCACGTTTACTTGAGTTTTTTGGTTACGAATTTTAAAAATCTGAGATGAGTGCAAGCACACAATAGCCAAATAAGATATAGTCAACTAAAAAGGCGAATTAGTGAGCATTAAGACTGGAGAAACGGTTATCATGCTTTTTTAATACCATATAGATTGGGTCGGACTATAATTGACACAGGCGTTGGTCCAGTTTCTAGCTAATATTCTTTTTAAAGGATGTTATACACATGAATACATGACCAATATCAGTATCATGTATTCATGTATTAATTTATAAAAAAAGCTTCAATATGTAAATTTTTATGTTGGCAAAATACAAAGTTCAAGAGATGGGTTTAGGTGGTTTAATAAGAGTGTTGTTTAATTATCAACGCCCGGGTAAAAAAACTGTAGTATTATCATGTGTGTCGACGGTTGAGAGCTCATTATGTAGTGGTCCAACGGTCATCTAAAATAGAGAATGGCCTCGGTTAAAATTTGAAACCAAAGCAGAACTAAGCAATCCTAGACACTCCCTTGAACTACCTTCTGTTGGCTGCCTAATATTTTTTCTATACAGTAGTATCATCTTTGATGTTAAGAGTTTTAATATGTCTCCAAATAAGCGTTCATAACATGAAGTATGTGTGATCATGATTGTGAACTATTTTGAAGCTATAACATTTAATCATGATATCATATATTAAGGTGACTAGCAAAGAATTTTACATTGTTTTCTATTTTAACATGAATTCGTATATTTTGATGGTTAACGTTAAAAACACATATCTATGTTAAATGTTTAGATATCATCATTTATCTATTATTCAGTAAATTTATCTATTATTACTATGATGTTATCAGATAATATAAATATGTTACGAGAATTAAGGCAATTGAAATTGTTTATGTATATTGCAGATAGCGATAAGCATGGTGTTTCTTACAGGTGGACAAACGGCTGCATCAGATGCAACCAGAGCAAAAGTTATGGCAAAAACATGAAGAAGAACACATAGATAAATCAAAAAATATCTCGCACGTAAATAATCGATTATTCTAAAAAGCCATAATCTATATGCAAAAGAACTGGAGAGGTAACATTATTTTATGCCAATGTTTTAAGTAGTATTTCTGAACCAAAAGTATGCAATTGATCAGTGGATGTTACTGCCTTTGTCTTGCAGATATCGTTGTCCTATTTGCTCAAATCCAGTTTTTGAGATGATTACAACCTGACAAAGAGTAGACGAGGAGGTATATAGTTACTTTTGGACTTACAATGTCGGATTCTAAAAGCAAGTGTGAAATGTCACCCGAACACTTCCATCTTCTACCAATTCACCTGCATATCATGGATGTCTCCACAAGAACAGTGTTGCACTTAAAGCATGATATTTGAATCCTGGTACGTAATTTTAGTTATTTATGCTATATAACAACATTGGATCAAAATCTGTCTCAAGCATGCATACTTAGGTGCTGTTTGGTTATGCTTTTATACACAGCTTATCTTTTATCTAGTAAAGGAAAACGAAAAGTGGGGAATTTTGTATTTTGAAAAAAAGAATGTTTCCTTATTAGATATGATGCTTTCAATTATAATTATTTTTTTTAAATATTTTATAGAAAAAAAACCCTTATTGCCTAATTTGGAAAAATAAGATTTTAATTTGTTTTTCATAAAAAAAACAAAAAATACACATGGACTCAATATATCATCTTTAATAGTTTTAGACCAAAGTGAAAATAAAAAGAAAAAAACGCTTCTCTTCAAAGGTTTAACCTGAGAACACATTGGTCTTTCCCAAACCTAATAATAATAGTGGTTCTTCTCATTCTTCCTCAAAACCCTAATCTAAACGATGTTGAAGAACCAAAATCGTATAACATAAAAATATAACATAAAATGTATCAACACTTACAGTATCATACACATCGCTTGAGATATAGTTTGGATTGCTTAATAAGTTACTATTATAAATAACGAGACATCTTTTCAGATAACATATAAAAACCCAAACAATTAATTGTGGATGTAAATGGTTACAAAACGCAAAATGCTGAACTTTTTTTGTTAACCCACACCCAAGAGTTCCTTAAGCTCTGAAAATAATCAAGAAGCTATTCTAATACAACATATGTTTGTTTATTCATTGCTTTCACAGTGGGGTTTATTGGTATCTTTTTGTGCTTATTATGACCAAATTTGGTATATGTATGTTCTGACTTGCAAAACTTAATTGTTTTATGTTGTTATTGAAACGGAAGTACAAAAAGTATTTAATTTCAGTTTTTTGATATTAACAGCTTAAGAGTATCAGGTTGATTGCTTTTACAGTGCTATTGGAAAACTCAAGGCACACCAAGTAAGAAATATATCTTAATTTTCGGACTACTTTCGTTAATCCTGTTAGCCAATACTCATTCCACTTACACGCCCTCATTTATGTATTTGCATGGTTTAGAGCCTGACATTGATCAGGAAGACATACAGACTGTAAAACTAGCTGGTAATTATACCTTTAACCACATGCATACTGCATGATGTAGGTCATGGGCCATTCAGCCATTTGTTTGAGCGATGGTTTCTTCCTAAGGTTATTCCTGGCTCCAAATGGTAATT
>BQNB010166043.1:0-14154 GCA_026074375.1 Tanacetum coccineum | reverse complement strand
AGGCTGCACAGAAGATGCTTCAAGAGGTTTGTTCTCACTTTTAAAGTTTGTTTACAATTGTGTTGGTCATTGTCCCTTCTTTTAACTGATAAGTTTCTAGGTTTCTTTTAGGCCATTAGTAATGCTCGAGAAGGAGAAAGAGATCCTTTCTTTGAGCCGTAAGTTTCTTGCCTCTCATTTTATTCATAGTTTTTTTAAGGGGAATGCCTCTCGTTTTTTGAATCATAAAGATTTCACATGCAAACTTCTATATGTGTGAAATTTGTAAATATTTCACCATTGATGCTACTTTAAGGGGAATGCCTCGGTTATCCCTGAATCATAACATGGTCCGAAATGTAATCATTGAAACATGGTAAGCATATGAACCTTCATAATTTTTATACATAATAAATAAATTATGATGATTAGAACAAGATGTAAACTTCAGTTAACGGGTCATTATTAGATTAGATATCTAGTATCGAATATCCTTTTCAGAATTGGAAAGATTGCACATGTAAAGCTAGATACGTTAAACAAGTTTTACTATCTTGTTTCGTTGGTGATCAACATATTTACGGAATTAGATAATTTATCTCTTCCTATTAATTCTTATAACTTTTTGTTTCTGAGCATTCAATACATATTTGTTGCACGTAAAAGAACTAAACAACTGGAAGTTTTCAAGTAAAAATTAAATACACAGGTTTATATTTTGTGTTATTAAAATGGTTTCGTGTGTTAGAAGAACATTTGCTTTAGGATTCTCAAAAGTTATTTACACATGATAATTTTGTTCCCGCATGCATGTTGATGGGGAGACTTGTGTTGGTGTTTTGGTGCCCGGTCTATCAAAGCTGGGGAACCCCTGACGTATGATTATCGGTATGATCCGTGTTTTCTCTCTGTTATGTTTTTGGTTTTATCTTCTCAATGTGATATAAGTGATAGACATGCATATAATACAAACGGTTATAACTGATCCAGATATTGATCCAAAAAAGTTACCTGTCATTTTTTGTCAGACTAGTGACATGATTAGGCTTCCACTGAGTCTAGGTGGCAACTTCGCACCATTTAAAAATGGGTCACATTTGTTGTTTTTATTTCAAATGGGTCAAAAAATTAGTGTGAAAGTGAACAAGCTGAAAGCCACCAAATGCTTATTTTATTTCTGGTGGACAACCTCCTAAACTATTTATATTCAAAGATATTGCCATCATTGTAGCAATATTGCTCGTAATAAAAATGACAATTTCCAACTAACCTCTTTTTACCCCTTGCCCAACCCACCTATATTGCCACTGTAGGAAACTAGAAGGGGGGGGGGGGTTGAATAGTTTACCGGTTAATTAGCCGTTTTAAAACTTTGCTTATAAAATGATTTGATTCGAGTTGTATGTCAATCAATCAACAATATGAATCACAACTAAACTATCTAATGTAATGAACTAGGTAAACAATAACAATATAGAGAGATAAGGAAAGAAACGATCAAACCAAGACACCAAGATTTATAGTGGTTCGGCTACAAAGCACCTCTTCGCCCTACTCCACTTGAGATTTCACTATGTCAACAAGCTCCTTTCAGGCGGAGAAACACGTTTACACGTCGCTTACTTTCTTTTCCGACACTAAACTAGATGTCGAGTCCTAATCTTAGCTAGAACCAATCTAAGACTTCACTAAGTCTTTATACACTCACAAGATATATACTCTTGGATTGACACACAATCTAAACCACACCAATACACAATTCACACTATTGGATCTACACACAATCCAATTTACACAACGACACAAAGTAAATGTAATAAAGATTTGTGATCTTGAAGAGGAAGAGAGAGATCACTTGATAACAATTCGTATGTAGAAGAATACGATTGTTCTTCTTTTGCACTTGATTAGAAGAAGAAGGGAGGAAGAAGGAATTAACCACTTGAAACAAGATCAAGGTATGTTAGTGATCAAGATATGTGTTTTAGAAAGAAAGAAATAAGAGAAAAAAGTAGATCTGAGAAAATTCGTGGCAAGAGGTTCTCTTTTTCAGATGGGGTGGCCCAATATTTATAAGAGACAAAAAGAGCCGTTAGGCTGGTGGCTGTCCCGGCGTTCCCTAATATATAAGGGGGCCGCCAGGCCTATAAGGGGGCCGCCGTAGACTACGCTCCTCTTTTTGTCTTTTTGTGGGGAAAGTGTTATCTGTTTTGGAACCTTCCATTTTGGGGGGAAAAATCTGATTTCAAATTTATTAATTTAATAAAACATTTCTTTTATAAATAAGTATTTTGTTTTTATATTTTTATAAAAACACTTTTGTAGAAATGTAAGGTTTAAGAAAAATATTTTCTTGATCACTAATCATGTTTAATAATTTGTTTATCCATACCTTAAGTGATTAATCTTAGAAATAGAATTTTACGATTAGTAATTTATAAACATTTATTTTTATCGTAAATGTTTTTACATTTTGTTATTGTCAAAACATCGAGAGGTCGAAAAATATAAATAATATTTTTAGACATTATTTATATTAACAATCTCCCTCTTTTTGATGATGACAAAATATAAACTCATTTAGTATAAAATTAGAAGTTTATAAATTACTAATGAGTCTAATTCCATTTCTCCCTCTTTTTGTCGAATCCAAAAAGGTTGTTCATCGAATTGTAATAGAGAGAAAGAAATCAACGATTAAAGACTCCCCCTTGATGTAAGCCCCCCTTGTTCGGGGCACCAAGGGATCGATCTTACGATAATTTGTTTGCTACAAAACAAGGTTATAAATACAAGTGCAAACTAACATAGCACGACAAATATCTTAAGAGTATAAATCACTCTTTTAGAAACTCATAAAGAAAGTTCATTCAAATTGGTAGAAAGATCATACATAGTCATAAGGACAATATATGATGATACAACATAAGCTAATCATAACAAAACACAACATATTAAAGCATAAGTCAACATGAATCTAAAAAATACATCAATCCTAGAAAATTCATGATTCATAGATATGACTTTTAAACAAAATGTCTTTGGATTATCAATTATTAAGTCATTTAAAAAAGGGTCTATGGTGGAGGTGGAAAATGAGTTGTAAAGGCGGTGGTTAGAAGATACTCGAGATGAGTAAAGATAATGTTCATTTCATCTCGAAGGTTCAAATAGAGATTACGGTTGTGGAAACAACAAATACAAGTTGATCCATGATAGTCATGATAGTTGTAGTAGAGTGGATGTCCCATGATAGGAGGTTGAGGTGGTGGTGGTGAAGGTGGACTTGAGAGATTTTCAAGAGGTGTGATTGGTGATAGTGATAGAGTGATATCCAAAGAAGGAAGACTTTGAAGTGGTTGAGGGTTAAAAGGACTAGGAGGGACATCCAAGATGTTTTCAAGAAAAGGGTTCAAAGGTTGAGGAGAGGTTGGTTTAATTGAGGATGGAGGTGAGATTTAAAGTTTTGATTGAAAAGAAGAAGATGTATTATCTTGGCTTGAGGAGGTTTGATTTGTGGATGGAGTTTTTGATGGTGCATTTGGAGGAGTTGGAGATGAAGAAGTGGTGGTAGGAGAAGGTGTAGTGGTGACTTCTTCATCACTAGAGATGTTGACAAATAGTTGTCTAGGAGGGATTATGGTTAATTTGATTTTCTTGGAAGGGTTTGAAGAAGAAGCATTGGTGGAATTCATGGTAGAGTTTGGTTGAGGAAGATGATGGTAGAGGAGAGTTCATGATTTAAGGTGGAAGAGATGGATTGAAGAAGTAAGGCATGGGGTTTGAGGTTTGAGATTCCAAAAAGGTGTTTGTCAAAATGCAGAAATTATAGCTGTGCCTAGATGGGATAGTGGTCAACTGCACAGAAATTCAGAAGGTCACAGTAGAAGAATCCGTGACCTCTGATGGCGGTCCCTTAATTACCCGGCGGTCCCATATATATTAGGGGGCCGCCTAGTATTTAAGGGGGCCGTTTTCTGGAGACAAAAAAAATTTTTTTCCAATTTTCTTGATTTTTTGTAAATCCTATACAGAAATAATATCCTATTTTTCCCTTTTGTAGTCAATTCCAATTCATCATGAATCATCTAGCATTCAACAATATTGGACTAAACATCCTAAATTCAATCAAGAAGGCATTTATATAGGCAAATTGACACATTCACAAGCATGCATAATATCATAAGAACAACTAGAGTGTATCAAGGTGTACGCAAACATGGATTTAGGATGATAAAATTGAATGATCATCCGAGGCAAGTAATGTTGCCCGTACTAAATATCTACCAAGTAGCATAAGTTTAAAATGTCTAAGCATAGTAGGTTAGTAAATAATATAGATAAAATGTCATAAACCAATTTCCTTCATTGTTCACATTTTCTTCAAATTCTTCCACAACTTCCGGAAGCCTTTTCCGATTGACCTTAGTCCACCATGTTGCTCATCTCTTAACTGCACTTGACGGTTGATGATTTCGGTTTGGCGGGTATAGAAAGGTTCCATGTTTGGGTCGACGTTAGGTGGGTTTTGAAAAACTTGAGAAACTTGATTGGTTAAGGAATTGACATAACGAATAGGGGAGGGAGTGCTTGCACGCGAGGTCCCTTCATTATTTCCGTTGTCATCATCATCATTGAGATGAGATAAGGATGGTTAATCGAAGGTGGAGGAGGAAGTGGAAGGACGACCTCTTCTCGTGCCATGATCCCTTTGATCTTTTCGCTCTAGTTGGGCGGCGAGAGGATTCATGACACGATCGTGCAAGATAAAGGAATCGTTGTACAACTCAGGATATTCATCCATGATAAATTTAAACAAATGGGTTAATAGCATACCGTAGGGTAGAATTAACCTAGTTTGCTTAGTGACCCACTCTATTCGTTTTGCCATGTAATAGGCAAGATTGAATTTTTCAAAGTGTACAACACAATAAAGCATAAAACAAAGACATGCGGGAACATGATCCCGATTACCCCCCAGACATAAGATGTTTTCTCAAATGATTTCCTCTAAAGGCTTCAAAGTTTGGACGATTTCACGAGTGAGGATTTGATAATCAAGAATATCAATCTCTTCCTCATGATGGATGCGACGGACTTGACCTTCTCGATCAATTTGAATAGACGAGATGATGTCCTCAATAGGAGGAAGGTTGGTTTGATATGGACCATCCGAAGGGATACCATATGCCAACTCATCAAGTCTCCATCTATCGGTGAAGACACACGCGCCTTGGCAAGGGATGTCGAGAATTTGAGCAAAAGTTTCAAGAGAGTAAGAGAAGAGTTGATTTTGAATCACAAATTCGACAAACATTTGACCTTCATCGGAATAATTTAGTTGAAATTGACTATAAAACTCAAGAATGAAATGAGGACAGATTTGTTCATTTATTTCAAGAAGACAGTTGAACTCAACAAAGTGGAATAAAGACCGAACATAATTTAGATCCGCAAAGTTGTCAAAAACCACCCGACCCTCATGGATATAGCGTTCTTCAAGGTTCATTAGTTTTTCTCTTATTGGTGTATGGAATTCATGTGAGATTTTAGGGATATAGTGTATTGTATTTTTGTAGTCTTCAGATGATTTTTGAGGCATTGTCACCTAAGGCAAAGTAATCAAGATCACATTTTAATTTCTTATACTTGTATTTATGTTTTGAGTTAGTGCCTAGTGTGTGCCTATATGCAACAAATGTGAAGCAAAGATCAACTCGACCTAAGTATAAAGTCCTAAGAGTTAACCCAAACACTCCTTAGTTTGATTTTGCTCAACCAAACAAGTCAAAAAATACATATGAATTATGTATCTCGAAATTTGTTCATGAGAACATTATGCATGTTTTTGAAAACATTTTTAGGTTGTATTGACAATGCATAACAACAATTTTATTGTATTCCTAACGTGAGTGATTTGGAAAATGAAATTGGGGTTTTGGTTCAAAAACATTTTTTTGACAAACTCATCAATGTATGAAAATCCTATATCTACGGGAAGCATATTAGTTGTACATTGTATCTTAGTAGTTCTAATTAAACAAAATTGAACGAAAAATGGAAAATACCCAATTTCAATTTTTGGTGTTCATCATGAACCCAGACTCAAATTGAAATAAAATAAATGAAATGACTTACAATTGATGATCTTTGTGATGTTAGGATTGATTATTAGTGTTGATTTGATCTTCAATTGATGTTTCAATGGCTGAATTTAAGTTTTGGTGGGTTTTGGGTCGTGGTTCGCAGCTGCAGCAGGTAAGGGGGTGTTTGTTTTTGTGGTTTGAAATTTTTTTGTTTAAGTGTTCATATTCTTGATTTCCTGATGGCGGTCCCATATTTCCTGGCGGTCCCAAATATATTTGGGGGCCACCCTTAGACAGGATTTTGAACTTGATTTTGACAAAAATTTTGAGAAGAGAGGTGACATTTTAATTTGCATTTCACGAATTAAAGGTGCTTAAAGTACTTCGGATGAAGTATTTAAGTTGTCACGACACGAAATGGAACACACATAACTGAAAAAAGACTAGAATTAATACAGAAGAAGGAGAAGCTGACTTATATGATTTATGGAATGTTTTCCAATCATTCCTAAACCAAGAATAGATAGTTAAAACGATTCACGTTTAAAGGGTCTGGTAAGAATGTCCGGCGGTGTTTGTCGAGGGCGGCACTTTTCGATTAAGATAGTCTTTTTTGGACATTAACACGAAGAAGAGTGGTGACGTATTTCATGTGGTTTGGTAGAGAGTGTTGCCCTAGGTTTCGTTGCTAAGGTTAATCACAGCCTTTGTTGTCCGCACATGATGGGAACGTCGTCGAGTCGGTACTTCATAGTCGATTGAGAAGCTTGTTTCATCCATAGTGCATGTAGACATGACAGTGCCTTTTCGGCGCTTACGTATTTGGCTTCGTAGTGGATATAGCAAGAGCGTTTGTGTTTACCTTCGGAGAACCATGATGTCAAACACACATCCCATGGAACGTACAAATAACGCTAGGCTTTTTGGTCCACATAATCTCCCGCATGATCAGAGTCAACATATACTACAGTTTCTATGCCGGTCCCCTTAGGATATCATAATCCTAAGTGCGTAGTGCCTTTAATGTATCGTAAGATACGTTGACCGCTTCAAGATGAGAGGTTTTGGGAGCCTCTAAAAGCGGCACAAAGGCAGACAACTAAACATGTGATATCGAGCCTAACTGCCGTGTTAGTATAATATAACTATTTACATGCCTCGATTCTTGGTACTCTCAACCGACTTACACCGTCCATCTTTCTGATTATATATCGGAGGACCATTGGGTTTTCATTGGTTTAGAAACTTCTAGACCGAGGAATTCTTAAGCCTTTCTTTAATAAACATAGAATTGATTAAAGAATATACCATCTTCATTTGTTATTAATGTAATCCAGGAAGAAGATAAGTTCACCCATCATGCTCCATCACGGAACCTCGTCATGCATGATTTGGAAAATTCATTCACACACATGTCTTACAATTGAACCAATATAATGTCATTCGACAAATATTTAACAATGATGAGATTTGAACTTATTCTTAGTAAAAGAAGTGTTGTCATACCATTCCTAATTTTAATAATTCATGTTAATAAGAAAAGGCTTTTAATCTATCTAACCAAGCTTTGGGTGCATGTTTAAGACCATAAAGAGCTTTCTTTAGTTTATAAACAGATCCGGTTTTTCAAAATCAATGAATCCCCGAGTTGTGCCACGGTACCTCCTCATTGGTAGAAACATTCAGGAATGCACTTTGAACATCCATTTGGAATAAATTTAAAATCTAAGGCACAAGCATAGGCTAATAATATCCTAATAGATTCAAGTCTAGCAACCGGGGCATAAGTTTCATCATAATCGATGCCCTCTTGTTGGTTGTAGCCTTGAGCAACTAACCTAGCCTTATTTCGAGAAACAATACCGTTCTCGTCTAACTTATTTCTAAACACCCACTTAGTTCCTATAATTATCAATATTCTAGGTGTGGGAACTAACTCCCAAACATTTTTTAGCAATAATTGATTTTAAATTCTTCTTGCAATGGCGACTATCCAACTTCATCGTCCTAAGGCTTCATTCACATTCTTAGGTTCTATAGTTGATATAAAACAGTAGAAGTTACTTTGGTTTTAGGTTTGTAATCTAAGGGTTATTTGATTAAGGTTTCCTATAGCATTTTCTAAGGTATGGTTCCTAGATTCCTTAATATTGACTATTTCGTCAATCACTGATGTTTCATCCTCAACAACATTTTCTAGGTTTTTCTTTTTGATTTCCTTAATAGTTTCTTCTTCATCTAAGTCATCATCCACAAGGGTGATGTCTTAGATGGTGGAGGAGTTTCATTGAATGTCACGTTGAGTGATTCTTTGATTTTCCTAGTGTGCTTATTAAGAATAACATAGGCTTTACTATTTTGGGAGTAACCTAGAAAGACACCTTTGTATGACTTTGGGTCAAACTTGGTAAGGTAGTCTTTGGTGTTTAAAATGAAGCACTTGCTTCCAAACACTCTAAAATAGTCAAGAGTAGGTTTCCTACCTCTTAAGATTTCATAAGGTGTTTTTCTTAGGATGGTTCTAATTAGGATTTGGTTGAGAATATATGTTGAAGTATCGACGGCGTTACACCAAAACTTTTTGTGGATTGATTTGTCGCTAACATGGTTCTACACTTTCTGAAGTGTCTAATTTTTCCTTCAACCACTCTATTGATTGAGGAGTGCAGGGAGCCGAGAAGTAATGATTAATACCAATGTCATAACATAAAACTCTCTAAATTGCACTTCATTATTAATATTCGCTGAACCGAGGTCGGTTCTTATAAACACTATTGTACATCCTAATTGGTTTTTGGATTTTCATTACTAAATGATTTTCGAATGGATCCGAAAGCTCAGTTTTAATCCTTAAGAATCTAATCCATAGTCAGAAATCTAGTCCAAGTGTACCTAGAGTAGTCATCTACTATGACTAAGGTGTAGCGGTTTCCTCCATAACTCCGTACGGCAGATGGACCAGAAAGATCCATGTGGAAAATTTCTAAGCATCTAGTCATTGAGACTATGTTCTTAGCTTTGTGACTAACTTGAGCTTGTTTTCCAATTTTGTAAGCATCACAAAAATGTTGATCAAACTTAAGCTTAGGTAAGTTTCTAACTAATTCCTTAGAAGCTAACATTTGAATAAGATGCATATTAGCGTGCCCTAATCTTCTATGCCACAATGTGGAGTTTTCATCAATCGTTGCAAGAAATATTTTATCTTTTAGCTTATTTCCTAATTTCATCACATATAAGCCTTTCTTCCTAATACCTCTACCTATGACTTTACCGTTCTTAGTGATTTCACTATCATGTTCAGAGAAAGTTACTCTACACTTATTATCACATATTTGTCCTATACTAAGCAAGTTAAATCCTAAATTATCAACATGTTCTACATTATCTATTTTGAGAGAGTCATTAGAAATCGTACCTTTGTCAATGATGTTACCGCGAAGATTACTACCAAAAATGACATTACCTCCATTATATGCCTTGTAAGTGGAGAAGAGCTTTCGGTTACCCGTCATATGTTTAGAGCATCCGCTATCCTTGATCCATTCGTCGGGCTCCAAGTCGACTCCAAGGCATATCTATTTATATAAGACAATAACTCAAACATTTGGTCCCCAATATCTCATGGGTCCAAGGTTGTTAGTGCCAAACATCCCTTGCATTTGATGCAATTGGTTGGGATGTGATAATGGAAGGCACATTTCCCATGGCATGTAACTTTGACGTGGAAAGTTGTTCCAAGCTACGGGAAATCCATGAGGTAGGTTTTGTCGACCAACATGTCTTTTTGGTTGCGGTGTTTTAGGACGAGAATACTTATTATTGACTCTTTTAGGAGGTGGAGTTTTTGGTCTAAAATTGGGTTTTGAAAATCCAACTTCGGGTTTTGTCAATGGTTTATAAAATTGTTTGACTTCATTGTCGCTAGCCACATGAACTTTTACTTTGTTTACAATTATGTGTTTTGGTCTAGGACCCAAAACAGATTTTTGAAAAGACACACTTTTCTCAAAACCAAGCATTGCTGGTGGCGGTCCCATATTTATTTTGGGGTCCGCCTGGACATTAAGGGGGGCGCCCATATTTATGAGACCTCCATCAGAAGACGCCTTTTTCTGAGCTTTTACAAATTTTATTTCCTTGGTTCTACTAGATGATGCTTCAAATGAATTAAACCCCAAACCTAATTTATCACTGAAGGGTTTTTGATTACATAACATTTCATTCAAGCAATGTGTACTCTTTTCAAATTTGTTTAATCTAGTAGATTCTTCTTTGAGCTTTTCATTTTCAATTTTAAGTGTATGACACTTTGTACAATCGAGATCAACTCCCTTGTTTTTCTCGAGCATGGATAGTTTATCTTTTAGTTCTCTAAGCTCATTTTCTAGACTATTTCTCCTAGTTTTTAATCTTTTGTTTTTAGTGATTATCTTTAAACTCAATTTGCATAGTTTGTCATACTTAAATCATCTATTGATGAGTTTTCATCACTAAAGTAAGAGGATTCGGAGCATACCTCATTTGGTGCTTGAGCTACAAGACATGTCTCGTCTTGGATCTTTTCATCATCTTCTTCACCGCTATCGCTCTAAGAACCTCCAACAAATACACTTTGGTTCTTGTCTCTCGGTGGCTTTGGACATTCTCCAATAAGATGATTTGGATCAACGCATCTAAAGCACTTCCTTTCACTTTTGCCATTTTTGTCGTCTAGGCTTCTTTGAAAGGTCTTTTTGTCGTTTCGAGGTTGTCTCACGAATCTACCTCTTCTCTTAAAGAACTTCTGGAAGTCTCTTACCGCCATGGCGTACTTTTCATCTTCACTACCTGAAGTCGAACACTCTTCATCACTAGATTCTTTCTTAGCTTTTAAAGCAAGAGATCTTGATATGTGAGAAATCACATATCCTTTTTATATCAAAAATGACCCTTAAATGATTAAATTGTGCAAATTATGCTTGTATATTGCTTGTTTTGTCATTTGTGATGTGTAGGTACGGATATTGCAAAAATCACAAGAACACGGTCAAAACCGAACAAACACGAACACGGGAACGGATAGAGTACACAAGAGCCGGAAAGTTTCTAGCAAAGGTCAACATAGTCAACCTTGGTCAACCCACAAAAAAGAGAAAATCCTTGAAATCCCAAATGAACCCTCAATGTTAAATAAATTTCACAAAAGTCCCAAATAACCCTAACACCGTTAGTCCATAACTAACGGTCGTTATTCCCTTAAAACCATTAACCCTTTACCTTTTACCCGAACCCAAGCCCAAATACCCGGCCCAATTCTTTTTATAATTACCCAAGCCCATTCCCCTAAGTCAAACAACAGTCAAACAAAAACATATAAAAAGAAAAAGGGCGCGAACATGGTGTTACTATTCACCCTTCGTCCCAAGTTTTACCCTGTGTTAAAATTAAGCAGGTAAATCCAATTCCCCTCAATCCAGCGTAGCTAAGAAGATTCCAAGTACCAAGTGATGACTCAGCATCAACAAAACGTCATTCCAATCCTTTGATTGGTCAAGCTATGACAAGGGAATCACACGCGTGCTACAAACAAACACACCAAAAGATGGGAAATTACACTAAACTTAGTATAAAAGAAGCACAAGGCCTCTGACACAAGGATTACCACGCTGTCAATCCGTGTGCTTCAATTTTGATCCAAGGGCTAAGAAGGGGCATCCAATGATTGGTAATGATTGAAAGGTCAAGATTAGAGTTCAAAAGGAGAGTGAGAAGGGGTCTAGATCCTTCTCTCAGCTCCTATAAATACAAGGCCTTTCTCACTCACAAGGGAAGAGGAGTAGTTTTCTTAGTAGCTTATAGTTAAAAGATTAGCTTATTTTTCATGTAATTTTCAGCTTATAGTTTTCATTAAATGTAATTTCCTTTTCAGCAGTTTGTACTCATTTTATTATGAATAAAAGTTGTTTTTATTTAAGCTCTTTTGTCAAATCTGTTTTTCACTTATTTGCAAAATATTTAAATAAGCTCTTATTACTGTTTCATAAGCTCATATAACTCTTAAGCTACTAAAAGCTCATCACATGCTTGAAAACTCTATGGAATTGGATAGCTGCTGAGTTTTCAGGTAGGTAATAGTGTTTGATGGTCAAACATTAGGATTAGTATAGGATATGGTAATAAGTTTAAGCTATAAGCTTAAGCTGTTTGTATAAGCTCTATTAAGAGCACTCACCTCTGTTTAGCTGAGGTGTGAGGTACCATTTTCTTTTCCTTTGTTATTTCTTATCTGTCTTTTCATAATCATAGTTATAATCTGCATATTTAGCTTAATCTGTTCGTAGTAGCTTATTTTTGTTAATTCTAGCTTATCTCTGCTTAATTTAGTTGTTATATGTTAGTTATGTCATTTGTTAGCTTATTTCAATGTTTGCTTGTAATCTGTCTTAAAAGTGTTTGAAAAGCAAAAAAATAAAAAATAAAAATAAAAATAGCATAGTTTATTAGCTTACCATTCTGTCTTATTTGATTGCTTTAATCTGTCCAATAGGTCTGTTAGAAGCCTTTTAACATCTGGTATTTGATTTGTGTTCACTAAATCTAAAATTTATAAGTTAAAAATGGATTTGATCAATGTAAAGGGGTGTTTGGCTAAGGGCAGTACTTACATAAGTTAGTACTGTCTATGTCCATTAGATTCTTTGCATTGATTTTAAATCTCATTTTGAGGTTTATTAAGTTAGGATTTAAGATTTTCTTTTAAAGGTTAGAATAATTTGTTAATCAAGTTAGTAGTTGTTTAAGTTTGTTAGCCTAAGTCTAGTTTAAAATGCATCTTAAGCTCAAATTTGTTCTAGCTATTGTTAGTGCCTTATTTGCTTTGGTTTAGGTATTTAAATGAAGTTTAAAACAAATCCTAGGACCTGCATCATTCAGTTTTACTCTTTAGTCATTAAGTGTTAATTGCATCAGTAGTAAAAACAGGCAATAGGCCATTTTCAAGCTGAAAAATCAGTAAGTTAAATTAGGAATTAGCTTTTCAAAATTTGTGCACAATTAGTTTATAGGCCAAAATTTATCTATTTGAGCTTATTTTATAATAACTAGCTTATTTGTCCACCTGTTTTTAGTCTACAAATCTGTCTTTTGTCTTTTCATAAAAAACCAAAAACAGTGTATTCTGCATAAATAGCCTTTTCAACTAGCTTTTTCTTAGCGTATATAGATTTCAAAATAATTTTCAAATGCTGTTTTAAATAGCTTAAAGGTTAATCTTTTTGAGATTTTCAAGTCTCATAACCATAAGGTTCAGTTTGCATGCTTAAAAATAAGCTCAAAGTTGGTAGTTTGTCTGTTTGGTTTGCAGTTGTATGCTAAAGTGCTTATTTGATTTTCTGGGCTTATTTGCTCACTTTCTTAGCTTATTTTTACTTAAATTGCTTATTAGGTGTAGTTTAAATTCCTTTTAGCTTATTTTACTTAAGGTGAGGGTTGTTTGAGCTTAATTGCATTGTAGCTTAAAAAAAGAAATTCTAAGTGTTAAAGCCTTTAAGTGATTATGTCTTTCTTAGCTTATTATAGCTTAAATTCTTTGCTTATTTTTGTTTGTTCCTGCTTATTAGGTGTAGTAGAGCCTGTCTTAGCTTATTCACCCTTTTATTAGCTTATTTAGTGTAAAAAAAAGCCCAACAGTTAGCATTTTATGGGTTAGTATAGTTTAGGCTTATTCTGTCTTTACTTAGCTTATTCTGTGCTTATTTTTGATTTATAAAAAAGTGCTTTTGTAAAAATTGCTTATTTAGTGCTTTTCTAAAAAGTTATAAAAAATGGCAAAAACAAAAACATTTGGGATTAGGGGAAGCCCCAGGTGAGCAAGGCTCGAACCCGGGACCTCTACCCTTATCCCAAACGTTTTACACACAACACACTCTACCACTTGCCCTGGGGTCTTTTTCGATTTTACTCTGCCAAATTAAATACTTATACACGTTAAACCCTTTTTAGTTTATAAGCTGTTTTTAGCTTATTTCACAGCTTATCGAATAAGCTGTTTTCACAAGCTTATTTTTCCTAGATTCCTCACTGTTCAAGCTACTTTTTATGATTTTTC
>BQNB010166041.1:0-14155 GCA_026074375.1 Tanacetum coccineum | reverse complement strand
AAGAAGACGCTCCTAAGTCAGAAAGCTCATGATCTTTTTCAGCAATAGTAGATTCAAGGCCCGTCACTTCTAACTTTAAAGAATTACATTCTTGCTCAAGAAGGACGTTATGGTCCTTGGCGGAAGCAACTTCACCTCGGAGTGAGTTCTCGGTGGCCTCAAGACCAGAAACCTGAGCACGGAGTTGGGTTACCTCCGCGGACTCCTCCTTTGCCTTAAGCAATTGAGACTTCAAATCTTTAATCTCCTTGTCCTTTGCCTCCAACAAAATATTTTTCTCTTCCGCTAGAGATCTCCATTTCCTCTTCTCCAAGATGTTATACTCCGCACGCATCCTTACCTCGGAGCTCAAACTCAAATTGCGTGCGGCTGATACATTGAACTCAATAAATAATTGCTCATGCTCCATTCCGCGAACACTCTTGAAGAAGGCAGGAGGAGTAAAGTGATCAATTATATTGGCACACAAACGCCCATCATTCATCTCAAAACCCTTGGTCACCGTCCACTCAGGAACATAGATTTTCTTTGAGTCGGCACCTACAACCTCTTCCGCACGGATGCTCCCGGCATCAAAACCACTACCCCATCTCCCTGTAAAAATACTAAGAGTACGATCCGTCTTCTCAGATGAACTTGAAGAAGCAAAAACGGATGGATGCGGTGCACTCTTATCTTTGCTAACATCAGCAGGAATAGCCATCGTGGTAGCAACAGTAGCAACAGTGGTAGCTTCAGTCATAACCGAAGCA
The DNA here is from genome assembly GCA_026074375.1 of Tanacetum coccineum. Lineage (NCBI taxonomy): Eukaryota > Viridiplantae > Streptophyta > Magnoliopsida > Asterales > Asteraceae > Tanacetum > Tanacetum coccineum. The sequence continues at coordinate 13,403 of BQNB010166041.1, read as the reverse complement.
GCAGACCTGACAAGAGAATCAACTTCAGGATCCGCAGATTTAGCGCATGAATGGTGAGAAGAATCAGAGAGGACTACGAACCTTGCGAAAGGACATATGGTTCGCAAGGAGGGGCCAGTCACGGAGTCAGTACGATCTCCGCCCTCTTCCAAAGGTGAAGCTGTCACAGAAGAAGTAATAAAGGGTAAGGTAGGAAGAGTTGGAACACCCTGTTCTACCGTTAAGCGAGAATCTTGAAGCAACCTGTTAAGAACACTAGGAGACTTACCTCCAGTAACGGAACCACCAGTGGTCCTATAATCGGCCCTTAATCTTTTGGGTGGATGGGAAGCGACAGGCAGCCCTTCACTATCATAGATTACTATCTTTTTCTTAGAACTCTTGGGCCTAGGAACTTCAGCTTCAACAGGTTCGATAACAGGCACGGATGGCTCAACATTATCCTGGCCAGCAATAGAATCAAATCCCTGATCTCCACCATCACCAACACTTGCATCTCCAACAAATTCCCTCTCCACACTAGCCGACAACTCTCCGGAGGAACGAACCACGGAGGTCGGAAGTAGGGTCACGGTGCGATGTTTGGCCACGGTGACAATAGGTCTCTCATTTTCAGCTCTGGGTCTTTCAACAATCCTCACCTTGCGGGGATCAGCAGTACGGATAAAAGCATTCAAATCCATCTCTGCAAAAGACAACAAGCAAAAAGGATAAGGAAACAAGAAAATGGGAAAAGCATAAACAATAATCAAAGTGCGTACGGAAAATAGAACCCACCCTCTCCGTCCTCATACTCAAAGCGGGGATAAGTATCTTTATTCAAAAGGTAATTACGGCTTATGCCAACCCAGCAAAGAAATTCTTCCGGGAACCTAAGGAACGGAGAGGCTTGAGCAATAAGGGTATTAACATGCTCCACATTATATTCAGAAGGAGTAGGAGCTCGATCTTTGACAATATTAGAACCCGAAAACCAACTAAATCGGGCATTAGCAGGAACCACAAACTCATCAACCCAGAAAAAATGATCATTCCAATTTTTCACGGAATCCAAATTCTTGGAATAGCAAGCACGGACGTTCGGACGCTTAGTGAACCCAAACCATCCATTCTTGTAATTGTGTGTATAAAAGTAGCGGAACAAGCTAACATCAGGTTCAATATTGCAAACACGGCACAAGATTTCAAAATGAGAAACCTTGGCAGATCCAAACACGGACAATTGTGAAAACGGAATGCGGAAATGGGTGAGAACAGACACGAAGAAGGTAGAAAACGGGATACGGTAGTTGGCATAGTCAAAGAATCGGGTGTACATTCCAACTTTACCAGTTGGTCTTTCGTGCATGGTGGCATCAGGGCTAGGTAATTGAGGATGAACTTCCTCAGGAACGAAATATTTAGCGCAAATAGCATTAAGGTGTTCTTGTGTAAGAACACATTTGAGGGATGTAATACTGCCCATAATAAAATAGAAACAAAGAGATTAACCTGAATAAAAATAAACTGGCAGAATCAAGGAGGATGTGCAAACAGAAGACCTTGAAATTTATCAACAATGGTGGGAGAGTGGAAGAAGATGAAAAAGAAACAGTAGGGCATGAATCGACTATTTATACCCATGGTATATTTAAGTTAGGTAAAGGTAGGATGACGACACGTGTCAAGACACTTCCCAATCAACGGTGCAAAAATATAGTAAAAAGATGATGATAACAGCTGGATATGGGACCCAGGCAGTCAAATCATGCAGAAGATAAAGGGACATGAAGAGTCCACGTAACCAACGACAAACTGCCAAAACGGTACAAAGGACGCGGAACAAGGCAGGAGCAAACGAAAATTTGATCACGGAACTTTAAGTCTAGTAACGCTCACTGCACGCTATAATTGTACCGCGTACAGTAAGCAAACTAGACTGGGGGGACTTGATGACGTATAGTATGAGCACCAAGCTTACTGGGCTTAGTTCATAATATACGTATATGGGCCCAGGCCCAATACAACAAATAGCTGGACTGCTAAGCCTGACAAGGGTCATGCTCCGGATATTTCAAAGACGCACGTGAGTATCTTCTCAACCGCACCCGTGCGCCTCCGCGGACAAACATTGACCGCGGAAGAATACTCGCGTCCGCAAACACGATTACACGTGGGCCCTTGCCGGACAAGGGGCCCACTTCGGCTACTAACAGTCACAAGCGAAATACTAGGAAACCCTAGTATTAGGCTTGCCTATAAATAGGAGTCATTTCACACCCCAAAAAGGTACATTCTATCTAATCATTAACTCACACACATACTCTGACATTCTCTGACAAGCATGTGTACTTACTTTCACGCCGAAGCTTAATCGTGAGGTCCGCCCTGCGGTAAGGCTAACGGTTTACTCTTAATTGTGCAAAAAATTATCTCACTTCCCTTGCTCTAGTACAAGATCGGGTGCTCAAGTCACTTGGAGGCCCGGCCCGGCTAAGGACTTCGATACCTTGCTAAACCCGATACAAATTGTGTACTAACAATTAATGTATCCAAAGTTCAGTTCAAGAAATACCTCTAGACCAAAACGATCGATCAAACCGAAACCAAACACGAACACGAACAATAAACGAGGCACGCTCGAACCAAGAACCCGATGAACACGAACAACAAAAGGATCAATCGCGGACCAGAATCTCATTCCTACTTGACCAAAAACCAAATCACCAAAACCCGAACAGAACTAGAAACAAAATAAATGAAACCCAAACTTCAGATACGTACACGCAAAGAAACCCGAACACGATCAATGCCAACGTGAATCCAAACTTGGATTCTGCTACTCGATCTCTAACGTTTTTTTATTATGAAAACGAATGATGGTTTGGAACTAGTTTTAGTTTTGTCTTGAAAGTTTGGAAAAATAGCATGTACAGAGGATGGTTATATGAATGACTACTTAACTGACCATTCGAATAATACGAGATAATGGAGGAGAATGTGGACCGGGTATTGCTGTTTGACTGAGTAATTTGACTGAGTAATTCTATTAGCACTACGTAAGGGATACATGTTAAATATGATATCGTTTATTGTAAATTTCAAATTACTCTTATTTTGACTAATATGATATTTAAAGTGTCGGGTGTTATATATTATATATATATATATAAAAACATAATGTACAAGCCTCGTGTGTGCACGAAGATTAAAACTAGTTATATCGAAAGATGCAAAGTAAAATATGTTCTTTTAAGCAACTTAATGTTTGTAGAATACCATTTAACGTTTCTTTTTCTTGCACACCCAAAAAAAAAAAAAATATCCATACATGCGTTCAATAAAGATAAAGAATTTGGGCTGATACGGAAACCCCATACATATTTAAAATATAAAAAAAAAAAAATTTACTGCTAATTAGTTATTTTCTTACTTTCATATATTTTTTTGTTTCATTTGGAAATGTGATGTTTTAAAAATATTATACATTATGAATTCAATAATTTGTATTTTAGGTATATGACATTAAACATGAAAAAAAAATAAAAAAAAGATTATAAAGATTAATTTTTCTAATTTTTTTAAAATAAAAAACATTTTTACTCTATTAGCTATTATAATGAAGAAGAATAAAGTTTGTAATAATACTAAGTGGAAAGTAATATAAATAAATTTTGAATAAAATTTCATTATCTAATTTTAGTATACGAGAAATTATTTGAGAAAAACAAAGCAATGAACAATGAAATAAAAACAAGCGAGTACACATTTACCCATTATACATTAGACCTTGCATAAACACGTTGATCATTAATGTGGTCGTTTTGTGTTTTAATGTTTGTCCGTTTGGTTTAATTGTGTCATTTAGTTGAGCCATTTGATTTCTTTTGGGTTGTCACTTGGATTGTTGATGTTATATGACGACGTTTCCGTTATAAACTATGCAATGGGTGGTGGAAGTGATCAAGCAACCTTAGGTGTAGTGGGAAAAACTGTCTTCTCACTAGGAAAATATGAAAACAACCACAAAACAAATGTGTCTTCCTTCAGACATAACTCTCTATACATAACTCCTTTTGCATGTTTTCTCGTTGCATATATGTTTCCTCTAAATATTCACAATAGTTTTAGCTCTCTGTAACATATGTCCCTATCCCCTTTAAAAATATTGGTGGTGTTAAAGAAACTAAAATTGGTTGGTCGTTTCATTGATGTAAAGGTTAAGAAGTTAAACTAAGTTTTATATTTATGCTGCTGTTGGAACTGCTATAGGGTTTTTTGCGATTTATAAATTGGTACAAGGTTAAAACTAACTTCATCCCGCCTTATGATATCCGAGCTTTTAAGGCACTGTTTTGAGGTCGAGATTGTACGATCTCTATAAGTTTTATGATGTTTAAGTGTATAAATTTTGTATACATTGAATTGCCAATTAGGAGTTTGCAACCGTTTTTAGGTTTTTTTTACCTTATTTGATTAAATTGTTTCAATTTACGGATATAGTTTGTGCTTTTGAGGTTTTAGATATTTTGCCTGTGATTGATTGCAAATGTATTCTTGCCTATAATAGAAACCCAAATTTTTTTAACTCAGCTTTTCGTTCTTTATAGTGATGGAGTTTCTTGAGTAGGTTCAAATCAATATTTATATGATAAATTTATAAATAGAAGATCTCAGATTCGCGTATGGTTCAAGATGGGATAAATTTATATGATAAATTTATAAATTTACAAATGATATAATGTGTCACATGCAACATGGTCGTTTGGTGATTTATAGATCATGGAGCCAACCTTCAACATGTCATAATAAGAGTGACTTCGTATATTTTTATTCATTTAAAAATTAAATATAAAAGAAGTATTATTATATATTAGGTTGAGTTGTTGATAAATGGTTAAAAAGTTAAGATTGATTGTATGTATTGGTTATATAGGTGTAGGAATAAGGAAATAATATTTTAAAGAAAAATTGTGTTATGATATATTGCGAATAAACAAGGTCTTAGAGACAGTAGAGAGAGATGCAAGTCATTTGTGTGTGTGAAGGGATGGGTTTTTAGTTATTGAAAAAAGAGAAAATTTTGGCAATAGATATAATAAGTTTTGTTAAATTGTACTTTTTGTTAATTGTATTGTAACGAGTTGGTAAATGACTCGCGCGTTGCGACGGGGGCTAACATGTTACTGCATCGTATAGGTAAAACGTAGATAACAGGAAGTACATAAGATACAATAAGACACACATACATATTTGATAGGTAAGTTGATTCACCGTCATGGATGGTAAAGTACTAATATCAACCAAAATGAGGAAATAGAAGTATATCTATATAGTAGCATCAACTGACTTTTATTTTCAAAGTAAAGAAGATTATATACATTGTAAAAGTAGCTGACAATATAACATGAGACATAACATGTTACCATATCTCATAATAATTAAAGCGTCTAAGAGTCATTTTCACTTGATTCTTAAGTTTTCCTTTCTAGACGACTTCCAGGGCCTTTTCACTATGGTTAGATACAATGTTAACATGATGTTGCATTTGTAAGTTGCTCAAAATGGAATTCTTTAAGTGCAATCAAGTTACCACCTTCCTCGTCATTACATATGGCAAACCAAAAATAAAAAAAACAGGAACCAAACACATCTTATTTCATTCATATAGTGTAATATAAGTTCCCAACCTAACAACATACGTAGTAACTAAAAGACAAGCATTGAATGACATTACCAGCAAACTCATGTTCCTATGGTTAGTTTAAGGGTCAAGGTTTATCCTCGTCGATTGTAGAACCTTTGCATAATTATAATCAACCCCATGTATAAATAAATTGATACTCTTATTATTATGCGAAAACCTATCATTTACTAATTAGATGGTAGGTTATGCTATAACTTGCAGCGAAGTCAACCCTGCAACTTACCTAGAGTTGTGATTGATATAGTTCCATTTTAGCAAGCCAAACTAACAAACTAGTTTATTTATAAAACAATATTTAAACCTTAATGAAATTAGCCAAAGTTGGTAAACGTGTATTGCTGCATCACGTAGCCACCAAACAGGAGACATACCGAAATGGCATGCTCCAAACAACATGTAGATCTATTGGTTTTTTTTTTTGGAACGGCGATTTTATTAGAAACAAAAACTAGCAAGGAGCTAGATTACAAAACAATAATATAGGGGTTTTTGAGCCATTCGTTCCATCCGAACAAGGCTTTAGATCTATACTTACACCAATAAAAAGAACTAGCAATGACATTATCAATAAGCATCGACTTCGAAGGTTTTCTCTCGTCAAATAGGAGCTTGTTTCGATAGATCCAAACGTACCACCAAATGGAGTACCAAACTCCTTCGAACATCTTTTTGAGTTTGGAATCCATACGAATTGAAACAAGCCAAGACTTCCATTCTGCATATGAGTTCAAGTTTGCGTGATCCAAATTCCACCAGCTCAAAACCTTATTAGCAATGTCCCGAACCAATCCACACCTAAAGAACAAATGGTCCGTCGATTCAATAGCATTATCACAAATGGGACACGACATATCCTGAATGTCAATACCTCTACGAGAAATGTTGAACCGGGTAGGTAAAGCATCGGTCTTGATTTTCCAGGCAAGAACGTTGATTTTTATCGGGACACACTTTACCCATCTAGTTTCTTCTCCAATATTCGGAAGGCATATCTCATCGATACGTCTACGAGCAGAGGCCACCGAAAATATACCCGTACTCTCCAGATTCCAATTCCATCTGTCAGCCGAAGGCACGATAGTGACAGAACGAACCAATTCTACCAAGCTGTCGAATTGATTTTGCTCGATACCCCCTCTAGGAATTCGACGGAAGGAGCAGACCAAACTCGTGTCGCCTATCTTGGAACTAACAGTAACATCCTTTGAGGATTCAAGCGCGTATAATCTGGGAAAAATGTCTTTAAAAATGCCCCTAGTATGCCAATGATCCAACCAGAATTTGGTGGACTCCCCGTTTCCCATCTTATGAGTCAGATAATCAAAAACGTACATACCTTTTCTTTGGAGAGATCGAACTTCACTCAAAATCGAAAGCCAACATGATTTGCCAGTAGAAGTCCATTCCGAATGAATTTTACCACCCACACCGTGAATAGCCACAATAACTTTAGTCCAAAGAGAGTCTTTTTGCGAGAGAAACTTCCAAACCCACTTAATCATCAAGCCTCTATTTAACGCAAATAAGCTAGACACACCTAGCCCGCCTCGTTTTTTGTCTGTCAAAACATTGTTCCATTTAACCCAAGAAGCCTTTTTACTACCCGGATCATGGCCATTAAAGAAATGACTTCTAATAGACTCCAAGATATGAAGCACCTTTGAAGGAACTTTGAAAATAGACATGTGAAAGACTGGAATAGATCCTAAAACCGATTTCAACAAAGTTAAACGACCACCAATAGATAAAGTTTTGGATTTCCATTTGGAAAGCCGAGACTTCACTTTTTCAACTATCTCTTGCCATGCTTGAACACGTGTCATAGAACCTCCCACTCTAGTCCCAAGATAGTAGAAAGGACACTTAAGAACGAGACATCCTAACTTTGCAGCCGCTTGGATGACCTGAGCACTTTCCACATTAATCCCCATTATCTTACTTTTGTTCAAGTTAATCTTAAGGCCCGAAGCATGAAAAAAGCATTTCAAAACGTGAATCAAAGTGGAGATATTACCGTCACTCCACTCCCCTAAGAAAATAGCATCATCCGCATAGAACATATGCGAAAGACATAAAGATTGATCTAACACAATACCTTTAAACATCCCCGCGTTTACGATCCTTTGAAAAGATAAATGAAGGCTCTCCATCACGAGGATAAAGAGGAAGGGGGATAAAGGATCGCCTTGTTTCAACCCTTTATAGAATTGGAACTCATTCGTAGGACATCCATTGACAAGAATAGAACCCTTAGAAGAAGTTAGGCAACTTTGAATCCAGTTACGCCATTTACACCTGAAACCGAACTCTTTAAGAACATCATCTAAAAAATCCCATCTAATCGAATCGAAGGCCTTTTCAAAATCGACCTTAAAAATTAGAGTTTTCTTCTTCTTTTTGGTACACCACTGGAGAATCTCATTAAGAATAAACGGACCGTCTAACATTTGTCTTTCGGCGATAAATGCAGATTGCACTTCATTAACAATGTCCCCCAAAACATTAACAAGCCTGTTAGACAAAATCTTGGCAATGATCTTGTAGATACTTCCAATGAGGCTAATAGGTCTAAAGTCCTTGACCAAGTTAGCGTCCGGGACTTTTGGGATCAAAGCTATAAATGATGAGTTACAACCAGGAGGAATTTCTCCATGAATGAAGAAATGATTTACAGCCATATAAACATCGTGCTCAATAACAGGCCAAAAATGCCGATAAAAGCCAAAAGAAAACCCGTCGGGGCCCGGGGATTTGTCTGTGCCACAGCCCCAAACAGCCGTTTTAATCTCCTGTTTAGAAACTTCTCGCTCGAGGTCCTGACTTTGATCTTCACCACTTTGGCACGGTGATGATAAAAAAAAAACATTTATCAATTATAAACTCTAAAATATCCATACCTTGAATGGAAAAACTGAAAACGAAGACCAAATTTAATTTGCAATTGGTAGGACATTCAGGCTCATTTAAGTACTTCACCTACAAAAACCATACATTATAAATTTATTGAACCTCATCCCAAATTTTGAACTGGTTTGGAGATTGAAGGAAAATAAGGTGTAGAAAACTTACCAAACTCTATTTCTGTTTAAACTTTTGATCAAGACACATGGGTATTCATGATTCCTTCGACACTTTGTTAGATTTTGCGACTTTTGTCAGGACCAACAAAAGCGGATGTTGGTAACACAAAAGACGTGCACAAAGGATTACAGGGAATGAAAGAGAACGCGGCAAAAAATAATTCACAACAAATTACTTATCACGACGTTCTCTTCACTTTCGAGCCTTATTTTGATGCGACATTTTGTATCAACAACCTTCGTCTTTTGTTGATCTGAATACGATATATGATTCACTGTCAATACTGCATCAAAATCGACAGGTTAAAGATCGAAAAAGGGGATACATCCGCCCCAAAAACGCTCAAAGTAAACTGCTCAATCACCGGGGCACTAACCATTTCATCAAACAGTTAACACACATCACCAACCTCACAAACCCGTTAACTGGATTAAAAACCAACACAAATCATCCTAAAAATTAAGTAACTCTTCATATATATTAATTTAAATAAGTAACTTACAGTGCATAACGCCTCAAAACACATTATTACCTATCAATCTCTTTTCTCCCTATCTCTTGTCACTGCTAATGGAGGTGCACCGACGTCAATGCCATTAGATTCAAGATTCTCAAAATCGAAAGGAAAACAACCAAAAATATAAAAACACTCAAAATCAGAAATTTATCATAAAGCCATACAAAAGCACCAATATCATTAAAAGCCAAAACCCTAAATCTAAAAAAATATGAAACAAAGGCTCAGATTTTGTAAATTACAATATAAAATAAATTAAACACTTATTCAAAATTATAAAGAAATACAACATGAGTTAATTCAAAATTAAAAAGAAATAGAGCATTGATTATAAAAAATAGCTTATGGATTGAAGGGAACCGTTTTGGTTTGTGCGTGTCTTTTTTTGTTTCGTGTATGTGTTGACCTTGATTTGTGGTGGAGGGCGAAGCCGCTGATAAAGAAGCGGTGGATTTTGATCAAGAACTATCGAGAACAAGGGAGGAATGGATGTATAATAATAAATCACACGGGCCAACAAAGTGGATTGAGATAAACGGACCAACAAAAAGACCTCAAGAAGCCCAACCTAATAAAGGGAGCCCACAACATGCTCCATAGTATTAAGATTAATGGAGTGAATGAATAGGAAAGACGACACTACCTCCCCAGAAAATAGACTTAACGAAAAAAGATAACACCCATCTAAAAAAGGGATCGTGAGGGTTACAAGTTTTGAAATTATGAAGGACTGGTGTAATTACAAACGAATAGAGACCCAGAGTGTTATTTAGGATAAAGAACATGGACGAATCTTGTAATTTTTTCTTAATATATCATATCGGGGAACCAATGTTATAAATAGTGTGAGGCGTGGCGTGGCGCCATGGCCAAGCCTCACGCCTTTACGAGCCGTGGCGAGTCATGGTATTTTTAAGGCGTGACTTAAAGCGACACAAAATATGAAAATATTTATAAATTTATATATTTAAATCATATTTCAAATATATTGAGCTTACAAAAAGTGGCATACATAAGGAATAAAGTCAATAAACTATCTTTGCATGTGATCTTTCTAATTTCTATATAAAAATACGATTTTTATCGAAATTGAATTCAAAAAAGCCTACACGCATCACGCTTTATAACGTTTTTTCACTCTTCATTTCACGCCAAGCCTTAAGCTCAAACCTTGGTATATTGCGTAGCGTGGAGGTCAAGCCTCACACATTTGCGAGGCTTTTGCGACGCTATGACACGCCTTTTAGAACCATGTGGGGAACCTAAAAAAACGAGTAAGAAAGCAACTAAATACATTAACTAATAACTTGTGCCAATTAAATGCACATTCAGGGGGTGTTTGGGATTGCTTATTGAAAATAGATTATGCGTTTTGAAAACGAATAATCAGATAATCAACGTTTACAAAACGTGATTATGAAATATAGTGTTTGGATTTGATTATGCTGTTTGATATCGTAATAATCAGATAATTAGTTTTTTTGAGTATTTGGCAAACCAAATTATTTTTAACGTAACATGTAAAATGACCAAAATAGCCATTTTTTTGTTATTTTAACTTGACATGTAATTTATATTTTTATAGCTCATGACAATTTATTACTACGTATTACTTTATTTTACTTCCATATGACCACAACAACATATATACCCACTGATCGAAAAATTAATCAAATTTTATTGGGCTTTCTTATAAAACATTTGTAATCATGGGCTTCAAAGACAAAGTTAATTTTTTTCCATATATAAACACTTTTAGGGTTTTTCTCCCACGTTTTATGTCGCCTCCATCACAAACCTGCATCAACAACAATAGCAACGTCAACGACTTATGGTTATGGTTCTTCTTTTTTTCTTTATTTTTTGTGTATTTGCCCTTGTTTTGTTGTTGATAAAATATTATGCTTTTCAAATGATTAACAAAAGGACGAAAAGAAGCTGCAATAAGGGCAAAGTATACACATGTTTCAAGGGGCAGTGTAGTAATTTCAAAAAGGGAAGAAAATTGCGATTTGCAGCAGCAAGGGACAAGCTGCTTTTTAATAACTGCGTTTTGAAGGTGTGAAAATGCAAATAAGCGATTTTCAAGATTGTTTTGCCAAACACTAAGATTAGATTATTCACGTTTGCAAAACGTGATAATCAGATAATTTGTGTTAAAACGCAGCCCCAAACACCCCCTCAAACATATCCAAGTTTTGGGCGAGAAAAATCGATCGAAAATTGAATCGAATAGAAAAACCAAGCTGAGTTGGTTCAATTGACACCGAACAGACCTTACTCGCTTGGTTTTTGGTTATATATATTTATTGTTTTCGGTTTCGGTTTCACTTGATTCGGTTCGGGCCAAGACCGAAAAAACACACATAAACCATCTAAACCCAACCGAACCGGTTCAGTTCGGTTTCTGTCTAACTCGATTCACTTCGGTTCGACTTTCTGTTCATGTTTCTTAAAAATCGATTTTTAGTTCGGTTCGGTTTTAACCCACTGCTCGGCCTCACCAAGTTATAATGTAATCATGAATTATTGCTATCTTTAATTTTTTATTTGGGACAAAAATGATACAGTGTTTACTGTTTCTGTTTTCTCCAACCGATACGAAATTACGAGGGTATAATATGCCGTTTGACGTCTCGTTAATTTAATACTGTATCGAATCATTGCATATCTATATTGTTTTCTTTTCTATTCGAAAGAATTCAACAAGCTACATCAATGATTCATTAATTTTTTTTATTATTTTATTATTTTATTATTTTTTATTTTTAGAACGGCTTGTTAGTTGTTAGTGATTCAGGTCCAGCAGTGACATTCAATTTGGCAGTATGCTGTACCCTGAACCCGCCTGTACTTCCTCCTATTCCTTCTGAAAGGGTAAAAGTCTCGGGTGGGACTCGAACTCGAGACCTCCCCTAGCCAAACATTCCTTCCCCAAACCCCTAAAGAATTTTGATGGCCAACTGAGCTACCCAGCTGGTTTGTTATTAATTAATTAATAGTGACATCAATGATTCATTAATTAATAGTCTTGAAAATGATTTGTTATTTTACATGGCGATCAATTTCCCTTGTCACCATCCCAATTCATATCGGTGTAAGATACAAAAAATAGACATGTTCATTCACAAATTCAAATGACTGGATTATTTATCTTTCATTAAAAGATAAATTCTCAAACTTAGTTTACATTACTACTCAGCTTTTAGGGATAATCTCATTTCAATATTTCATATAATTATTTCAAAGTTTCATATACATTATTCCATATTCATAATTCATACTGTAATATTTTGTTTATTAATGCTATAAAACTGTTAAAAATATGAAGTTTTCTCTATCTGGATTACATGACAGGAACAAGTTTTAAACTTAGGTGTACAAGAATAGACGACCTGGTCGGGTATTCCGTGATCATTTACGCTAAAAATAATAACCTAAATTCACAGAGGTATAATAAAACAACAAAGTCCAGCTATTTGGGTCATCCTTACTCTTTAACTAATTATACTAGCTAGTCATTGTAAAAAGCCGGCACGTACTATGACATAGTCCACTCCACTCATATGCCGGCCAACGTTCACCATCACCATCACCATGCACCCTACATATAATAACTTTCTTCCACTTCACAACGACCCTCAAACCACCACCATGCAAAAGTCCATAACCGAAAACAACAGCCCTAGTGCTCGTAGTACCTCTTCAACCACCACCATTGATCGTCTAAACCTTAGCACAAGCTCAAGAAGCGATGTTCTAAGCCGTTCATCCTCATATTTAAATCGTGCTCCACCACCACAAACGTCAATAACCAAGGATGCTATACGTCGTCTAGTTAAAGCCAATGGTGCAACATTAAGTCCAGATGAGTTACGATTTGTGCAAAGGATAGGAAGTGGTGATATTGGTAGTGTGTACTTAGTCGAGCTAAAATGCGCGGAAGGGTGTATGTTCGCGGCTAAGGTGATGGATAAGGAAGAGTTGATTAATAGGGATAAAGAGAGTAGAGCAAAGATTGAGCTGGAAATACTTGAAATGCTGGATCATCCTTTTTTGCCTTCACTTTATGCTAGTTTGGAAATTGATAGATGGTCTTGTTTGTTAACTGAGTTTTGC
>BQNB010166040.1:0-14155 GCA_026074375.1 Tanacetum coccineum | reverse complement strand
ATAAGTTGTTTTAGCTTATTTCGGCTTATTTATAAGCCCACTTTTTTAGCTTTTATTTTTTCTAAATCCAGTACACTTTAAACTACTTTTCTGTATTTTTTTAGGATTTTTCCTATTTTGTTTACTATTTTTATCATTTATTTTCTTTAAAACTGTTTTTTAATTATTAAAAATTAAATAAAAATCAAAAAATTATAATTCTTTTTTAGATATCTTATTGCACCTAGGAAAAATATATTTGCTCTCGTAAGGTTGTTTTTGCAAAATTTCATTTTTTAAAGAACGGGATTCGTTCCCGTTCACTTTTGTGTGTTTTAAAGCTCAAATCAACTCCGTTTTCGTTCTAGTTTTATTTAATCTTACTTTTTAGTTAATTAGAGTCTATTAAAAGTGAAAAAAATCATTTAGGTTAATTTTTGAAAAATTAGGATTTTTAGGTTACGTTTTTAGATTCCCGTTATCGTTTTTAGCATAATTTTGTGTGTTTTTCTCATTTTTAGTATAGATTGCCTTATTTTTCCCTTAGATTTAGAAATCCAATCCAAATCTTGTTCCATTCAAGCTTAAAATGTCAATCCAACTCTCGACTTTCCAATTCACTCCTCGCGGGGGATAAACGACCCGGGAATATTCTATACTACTTCCGGTTTCATTGATTTTCTTGATAATTATCCATATTATATATTTATTTATATATTTTAAAAGGTTAGTTTCAAAGCTAATCACTCGCTACACAAGATAAGATGATGAAGTGGTCCAAAGATCAATTGTGGTGTCCTTTATGTAAGCAGTGCAATGATTCTCATGAGCGTCTCTTCTTCAAGTGTGAATTCTCCAAGACAATTTGGGATGGTGTTAAAGACGAGATGTACCTAGGAAGGATTTCTAATGATTGGGGTGATATTGTAAAGAGAATAGCAGATCTTCCTTGTAACAATAGTATTAGGAGTATGTTGAGAAGGTTTGTTTTGGCTACTTCTGTGTACTATATCTGGAAGGAAAGGAACTCAAGACTGTTTTCTAGTGACATCAAAAAGGTGGATATATTGCTTCATGACATAAAGGAGAATATCATATTGCAGTTACTGAACATGCTAGATATAGGGGTCAAGAAAAAGTTTTGAAATCATTATGAACTTGAAACTGGTTATAGAAAGTCTGTTTATCAAGAATAATGTCTTACTACAAAGATAAATGCTCTTCACCTAAGTTCTATTAAAAAATAAGAATCTTTTAAATTGAAGAAATTGCAAAATCTAAAATAACCAGGCTTTCAAAATTAAAAAATCACAACTGTTTCTATTCTTCTGCACGGAGGAAGAAAAAGTTGAAAGATGATTTCAAAATACGCGAAGACGGGCTTCTTGATAAACTTATACAACATGAGAAAAATATTAAGGAATTATATAACATTTTGGTTAAAACGGGTCAATCGATTCAAACGATGCATATGCTTTCACTTAAGCCAGACTCGTTTTACCACACTGAACAAAAAATGGCTTTAGGTTATCAAAATCCCTTCTATCTCAAGCAAGCTCAATAGAAACAAACGGTTTCGTATAATGGCAGAATTTATTGTGAAAAATCAGATCTCCTGCTTTGTATGATTCGGAGGAAACACTGCAACTTGCTCAAGAGAGTCGTTTAAAAATAAAATTGAATAAAAAAAATAAAACCGACAAATTATGCAAAAATTAATAAACTTTCTGAGGGTTTTTTGTTTCTCAAAAGGCCAAGTCACGAGAAGAGGTGTATTTTTCAAATACTTTCAAAACGGCCAGTGTTTTAAACACAATTTCCAAACCAATTTCAATACCTGATGATGAATTTTCCGATGATACTCCAAGTGTTGCCCGGAAATTTCTAAATGAGGTAAAAGACCCCATTGTGACGCTTCAACATGTTGTTAAACATAGAATGAAAGGAAACGTTAACAAATTGTCATCCCCAATTCATTAAGAGATTCATAAGATTTTCAAGGACAAAATTGTCCCTATCGTTAACAAAGTTGACGCTAGAGTACAAATTTTTAGAAATCATTATATGAAAGAAGCAACTAAATTTGTTCGAGACTTTAAATCTCTTGTAAAAGAAGCTGACTCGAACTCTTTTTAAAATATAGTTTTGGTATTAAAAAAGATAAAGAATGTCTTCTTAAGAGTAGTTGTCAGTCAGGTATAATTTTGTCTATTATGAAGATAATTCTGTTGTGGAAACATCCGATCTCCAAACTTAGCTTGATCGTACGAAAGAAAAGATGGAAACTTGTATCATTAAAAATGGAACTGAATATGCTGAAATTTGGAATGATTGGTAATGTGTGCTAAAACACACATCATTTATACCTCGGAAAAAACTATAAAATGGACTAAAAATACTAAAATATGCTTAATTATATTGCAAATATGTTTGTTGTTTTGGTATTTTAAGTTTGCAGGTACAAAGGATTGAAAACAAAGCAAAAACGGGAAGTTCAGGTTCGATTCGATCAAGTTTTCTAATTATTCGAGATCAAGACGAAGTCGTTAATATTTCCTAAGCATGCCATTGGAAAGAGCAAAAAAATCGAGTCCGCCAATGATTTTATCTTTTATTGAGCCGGCCCGACACCATTTATATGGGTCGGACCGACTCATATTTATTACAAGCCCAAGTATTAAAGATAAATAAATTGCAACTCAAGTCCAGCCCAAGAACTTGTATGAAATAATCCCGGCCCACATAATAAGAGTAATAAGCTCTGCCCAATGTGTTGGGAAGGCCCACGAATATCAAGCCCCAAAATCTACTCTAGCTACTGAATGAATTGATGAAAGAAATGAAGCAAGCGAGTGCATTTCACGCACCCTAATTAATTCCATATAGCGAGTACACAAGTCCACTCGCACCCACTAATTTTTCTTCAACCAACTCAAGGACAACACGTGGCAAGAGCTTGCTATCAATTCATAGTGTAGTTATAGACTTGGAACAAATGCGTTCATTATACGCAATTCAAAAGGGCACGTGCCTTCTTTTCATTGGCGAATTAAGGAATTGCCAGCTGCAGTCTGAGGTATCAGACCCAATGATTGGCTAAAGATGAAAATGACTATCATACCCCCCGATCTAGAGCTGTGATTGGACGAAGACCTAAAAGGATGAATTTGCCCCTTTTCTTTTTGTGCTATTTAAAGTGGACGCAGCAGACTCATTTGGAGTTAGTTTTTTTTAGCTTATTTTTCACATAGTGTAGTTTTAGGAGTATAATAGTTTTGCTTATTATTGTAAAAGCATTTTAGCTTATTCTTAACTTATTCTATTGGCTTATTTTTCATGAATGAAGATGCTTTTTATTAAGGTTGGTTTTATTAATGCTTTTTATCTTTATGCTTATTTCTTATGCTTATTCTTCTACTCTTTCTTTTCTTTTGCTTATTTTCAAATAAGCTCATGCTTATAGCTTATTTTTGCATCCGATCTCTTAAGCTTATATTCTAATAACTTCTTTAATAGCTTATTTAGACTAGCTTATTTTATATTATTTTTGATTTAGAGCTTTTCGAGTGAGCTTATTTTAGCTTATTTCCGATTGCTTATTTTTATTCAAGTTTATTTTTTTTATATATAGATCTAATCCTTAATCATACCCGATCCGAGTTCACTTAATTGAACACCTTAGTTTCGGGTGGATTAGATCTAAGAATAGTAGATCTATTATTTTTAGCTTATTTTCTAGCATAAAGTTTGTTGCTTTTTAATTCTAGCTTATTTTTCTTAGATCTAAATCTTTAAATATACCCGATCCGAGTTCACTTGATTAAACACCTTGGTTTCGGGTAGATTTAGATCTAAAGTTTTTATCTTTTTATTAGCTTATTATCTTTAGAATAAATTCTAAAATAGCTTTTGCTTATCTCATCTTTTTCTCTTTTCTTGTCTTTACTTTTTCAAAAGTGCTTATTGTTTGATTAAGCTCGATTCGAATGCTAAAAAGGGTGTCATGAGTCTCCTACTCGACTTATTCATTAAGTTTTGAGCACCTTTATCTTCGAAAGCTTATTATTTAGCTTATTTAGTCATAAAGTTCTAAACTTTACTAGTTTTTCTTATAGCTTATTAAGCTAGGGCTTATTTCGAAGGGTACTTGTAGCTTATTGAGAAGTGGCTTATTTATAAGCTTTTATTCTTCATCCTTTCTTCGAAAAATCCTTGATAGCTTTTTAGCTTATTCTAGTTTTTATTTCAAAAGTAGTTTTTTTCATATAGATTTAATCTAGTTTTATTTTTACAAAAAATTAGTTTTCAAAATAGCTTATTTTTCTAAGAAAGTTTTCATCTTATTAGCTTATTTTGTCTTAACTTTTCATGTCTTATTTCTTATTCCATCCTTCTTCATCTAAGGCCGGAGCTTAAGGGTCTTATAAGGTTGATAAATAGATAAAGTTTTGATCTTTATGGTTTTTATGAAAGTAATTAGTAGATAAAGTTGACACCTTTATTTGCTAATTAGTGAAGTAGAGCTTAAAAGTGATAAACTTATTTGTTTATTAAGTTTGTAAGATCGGGTGGTTATCGTTTATTTGCGGCTCTTCAATTTGGTTTCATTTTCTATCCTTTTTCAATTAATTAGTGTAAATTTAATTTGTTATTTTATAAAATGTTTTCTTGTTTTATATTTGCCATGCGTAGTGAGTAGTTTAACTTGTGTTTGCTAAGTGATTAGTGATTTGGAATTTAAGTGCGGTTTTTTAAAAAGGTATAAAAAAATTATAGTCCAATTTACATACCGTCATTTATTTTTAATGCAATTTAATTACTTGTCATTTATTTTAAAAAGCATTTTACTTTATTTGTCATTTAATTTCTTGCGACTTGTTTTCTAAGGATTTTTAGTTGTTAAAAACCTTAAGCCGCACTTAGGTACATTTCACGGTCACCTTAGAAGATATTTGTCATTTTTATCAATTTTAGTATAATCTTTTAGTTTTTAATCTTAGAATTAATATTAGTTTAATTTTTAGTATAAAAATAGTATAAAAAACCAAAACCAATTATTTGTTCATTCTTGCACCAAACGATAACCATTCTCATGAATTTCAATTTATCTCTCGCCGTCGGAAGACACTCGGAAAGATAGACTATTATTTTTTCTAAAGTAACTGTCTTATCTGACGGGATATACTATATATTACTACGACACGCGTTGCCAGGGAGAGGTGTAGCAATTTTTACGAGATTGTTTGTGTTCGAGCCTTGAAGAACCTTCCCCGTGAAGTTATTTTTCTTGATAAAAATATAAAAATTCAAAAATATTTTCATTTTCTTAAAAAAAACACTAAAAATAAAAACATTGTCCATAAAAAGAAATAAAAATTACCAAGTTGGTAAAAGAACACCAACATATAATACTTTCAACTAAAGTATTATTCATTAATAAGTTCCCGAACCAAAGATCAAAAACTTACCTTTGTGTCACTGCGACGTAGGCTCTCCTTTTAATGTTAAACAAACCTCCTTTGTGCTTTTTTTTTTATTCGAAGAGTTACTGAAGCAGTTGATTATCGGTTTAAGTTATTCAAATTCATTTTTTTTTTCTCCTTTAAAAAAATATCATTTTTAAAAAACTTGAAAAGCCCAAAAATATTCTTTGTTACCTCTTAGCCGTTTAATTCTTTCTTTTTTATCCCTATCTTGTTTTAATTTCTTTCTTATGACGTCTTTTAACAACGTGATGCACGGGGTAAGTTGGTCGTGGGACAACCATGTAATGGCTTTTATTGTTATATATGTACATGTAGGTAGTGTGGTGTTAATCTTCTACTTGGAACTTGTTTAAATTGCACTTATGGTAATGGAATGCCAGTCACTTATTGTGGGTGTGAAGGCCGTTGAAGAGGGGATTTGTTCATTTGCGCTTAAGAGATGGAAAGTTCATTTGATTATAATCCAAATCTAAAACTTCTTTCATATGAATTCTCAAAATTTTTCCGACTACCCTTCACAACCCCGGTACGAGACGAATATTTATGAGTTATGTGGAAACGGTGCTCATTTTGGTTACGATTGTTTACCCCAAGTTCCGTTTGTTTATAATCAGAACCAGTATTTCAATCAAAACTTCGATAATAATTTTCCACTAACTTCACCTAGTTTTCCACAACTATACCTTTGTTGTGAAAACTGCGGGGGTCCTCATGCTACTTTTCATGTTCAACCGATGAACCAGATTTCTATAATTCTAAATCTTTTAGTTTTAACCAATTTCAACCCCCACAGTTTCCCGTTAATTATCCTCCTCAAGAGACAAGAAAGAAATTTTGCAAGCTCGAGAAGACATAATAGAAGCTATACAAGCCTTTTTAAAGGAGTATGATCATATACCTCCTAATGAAAAGTGCATGGCTTTATTGCTAGTCGAGGAGAGATTTCTTAAAATTAAGCAAGCTGTGGAAGAAGAGTAGAATCAATCTGAAGTTATGCAAGAATTGCTTCTTAAACTCATGAATAATTTGCAAATTCTTAAAGGAATTCAACAAGAGAAGAAGGAGATGGCAGCTCAAAGTGTTACTCCATATTGGAATTTTTGTATCATTGACGATGAAGAAGCTAGAGAAAACATTATGAAAGATATTTGCACCATCTTGAGGAAGTTTAGTCGTATACCTTTTAGAGTAACACCAAAGGTTATATTGATAGCTTGGGAGAGATTTAGTGAAATTGAGCATGCTTTGGCAGACAAGCAATATCGACAAGAGGATATTCAAGAATTGATGAGTAAACTCCTTGAAGATGTGCGAAATATTAGTGATGAGTTGTCAGAATATATTAATTGTCCAAGCTGGAATCGTCCTATTTTCTACGACAATGACGATGATGAGTATACTATTATATATAGGAAGCATGCAGAAATCACACCCGACCTACCAATCAAGGAACCCGATAACTCTCTCATAATGGGGGACGAGTATCTTGACACTATTCCTAGTATCGAGGGCTTGACAAATCCCAAGTGAGTCAGGGTATTCCGAGGGTTTTTTTTTTTCGTTGTGATTTGTGTGTGAGTTGCCTCTTTGTGATAAACCCTCCCCTCTTATGCTTTCAAAGATCACTATGAGATTTATCGTCAATTCCAACGATGATGGATACTTCAAGGGTGATATCTCGATGATTTTGAGGCATCAGGGACATCGTATCGTTGGAAGATATCAACCTCCGATTTGGAGATCGTTATCTTAGAGGAGGTGAATGATGTTGATCAAGAGAAGGAAGAGTTTGACTTAGAAAATATTCTTCAAATCCAAGACATTATTCTTCGAGAGAAATTATTGAACATCAATCGTCTTATTGCTAATATCGAATCTTTGAATGATAACTCCACTCCTAATTTTGTGCTTAAGTCTCCTTCTCCATTTCCTATCCCCGATAGTAACTCTTTCTTTGAGAAGTTCGATACTTCTCTCTCTTATTTGGATGATTCTTTACCCGAATTCGAGTCTTTTAGCCATCATACGAAAGAAACGAGTAGTGGCAGTACCACTACTCATGCTAATAACTCTCTGACAGAGTATGATTCATTTCATTTTGAGATTGAGCCCGATCAGGGTGAGTTGACCAACGTTGTTATGGAAGATATTTTGGGAGAACCTCGTGTGTTACCCACCCATCCCACCCTTTTGATATATTCAGACCTCATTATCCGAACCTTCCTTCCTTATTTCACTTATCTGGTGATTTCTTTTTTCTTTTCTCTTCCGGGAGTGAAGACACAATCTTTGACCCTGGCATTTCCACTTTTCATTTTTCTTTTAAGCCGGTGGCACATGAAAATCCGATGGTGATTTTTCTATTCTTTTGTTTCTGCCCCAAGGACAAAGAAATTCGGGGAGAGTCAAGCTAGAGACTCGCACAAAAACAAGCGCTTCTCGGAAGGCAACCGGTATCTTTTATTTCTTTCTATTTTCTTA
The DNA here is from genome assembly GCA_026074375.1 of Tanacetum coccineum. NCBI lineage: Eukaryota > Viridiplantae > Streptophyta > Magnoliopsida > Asterales > Asteraceae > Tanacetum > Tanacetum coccineum. The sequence continues at coordinate 6,209 of BQNB010166040.1, read as the reverse complement.
ATAATAAGTGAGAGTGTTATTTTATAGCCCAAGTGTGGGGGCGTGCTTCTTTCTATGGTTTGTGGTATTGTTTTTGCTTGCAGGATTCCTCAAGATCATGAAGACCCATGCTTGTTTTCAATCCTCCAATCATCCGGTCTTCGATCTTTCTGCATATGTTGGTAAATCTCATTCATGATATGTATATATTTATATATTGTTTTTCAATTTTAACTTGAATTTTTGCATTTGCCTTTCTCATTCCTAAAGTGTGAGGGTAAAACTCGACATTTTTGAACATTGAGGCCAATGTTCCATTCTAAGTGTGTGGGAGGGGGGGGGGATTTTTATCGAAATGTGATAATACCTGTGCCTATTTGTGTTCCCACGCAACCCCGTTTTGACTAAATTTTAAATTTTTTATTGTTTTATTATGATATATATATAAAAAAATAAAAAAAATAAAAAAAAAATAAAAAACAAATAAAAAATTAATGAAAATATAAAATTGATATTTATAAGTTAGGGCACGTAGAACTTTGTAGCTTTTGACTTGATGAGTTGTAAACTCTAGCTTTCCCCTTAGCTTTCGAGACTTAGCGTTTGCTTAACTTTAAAATTCTGCAAATAACGAAAAATGATAGAGTTTGATATAAGTTAGATGTTAAGTGGTTCGTGTTTATGTATACACTTATATAGCAACCCTAAATTAAAAATCAAAATTAAATTCTAATTAACTTAATTTGAAAAAAATAAAAAGAAAAACTAGAAACTAAAACGGAGGTTTTGTTTTTAGTTCTCGGTTGTGAACGTAAAACGAAGAGAACGGTAAAGCACCGGTAAAACGTGGTCTATTAGACTAAATTTATAAAAATTAAACCTATACTATAATGTTATTTTTTCTAGGACCTAAATGACAAAAGAAAATTTTATAAAAAAGAAAAATATTTTTTTATTAATTTTTGGATTTTTTATGAATTTTTAAAGATTAATAACTAATTAAAACTAAGAAAATAGAAAAAGACAAAAAATAAAAGTTATAAAAATTCTGAAAAAATAAAATTAAATAAAGAAAAAGTTAACAATTCTAAAAATATAAAAATGCCTAAAAGTTACTGTTTAAATAAAAAGTAATTAAACTAATTAATTTTAAACCTAATTTAATTATTTAAATTAAATTAAACTAACAGCAGTTAATTATAGGGACTAACAGTGAAAAGGATATAAGGACTAACGGGGAAACAACAAACTAACAAGGGGCATTAACTCTGGCAATCATAGAAATGGAATTTACACAAATGGTCCCTGAGTTGGACCCCGATATTCAAAGAGGGTCCAAATGGCTTATTAGCCAAAAGTCAAAAAAGGAAAGTTGTAGATGGGCTTGAGCTTATCATTTTCTACAAAAGGGACAAGTGCTGAATCTAACTTAATAAGCTAGAAAAGTGAGCTTTTTGGACTGACAGTAGCTCAAAAGCTCAAAGAGCTTATTGGCTTTTTCTTTGAGCTTAAGAGCTCAAAATAAGCTGAAATTTGGTAATTCTATAAAATTAAGGGTTAATCTACCTAAGTGAACTAAGATTAACAAGAATAAGCCTTAAAATAAGCTAGAACAGAAATAAGCTATGTGACTGATTAAAGAAAAAGTCTAAGAAACTTCAAAAACATCTACTTTGTGCTAAATAAAGCTATGCTAAAGGCATAATTAAGCTACACTATTTTGGGGGCTTAAAGGGCTAGTAATAAGCTACATATAAAAGCTAAAATAACTAAGTGCTTAATACAAAATTAGCAAGATAAAGAGTGCTGAATCTAGGTGCTCAGCACCAGGGGAGGAGATTCAGCACTGAGGTGGCTTATTTGGGCTTATGAAAATAAGCCCAAAAATGAGTTTTTCCAAATTCCAATCCCAAACAGATTTATATTAATGGCTACTTGGCTTATTTCCAAAAAATGAGGGTCTAGAAAACAATATAAGCTGCTGATATTGCAGCTTAAAATTGAGGGTTTTTTTAAAAAAAATTGCAAAGCCAAACTTTGACTTATACTTGGTGAGATTAAAAGACAGAACAAGTGGCTTTTGAAAAGAGCTAGTAACACTCAAATAAGCACAAACAAGGTGTGCTTAAGCTGTCTACACAGCTTAAGGGTTTTAGCTCACTTTTGGCTTATCTAAAACTTTGACAGAACGCACCCCCCCCTACCCCCCCCCCCCCCCCCCCCCCCCCCCCCCCCCCCCCCCCCCCCCCCCCCACCCCCCCCCCCCCCTGGCCTTATAAAACTATTTATTACACTAAAAATTTTGATTAAAGTGGCTTATTAAACTCCACACACTCAGCCAAAGTTGGCTGAGTGGTATTTACCCATAAAAGAACTCATATGACCCATTTTGGGGTCTAAACCAAACACCCCCTTAATTTATAAATTCGGGTTTTTATCCTTTTTTAGTGAAATGAAGGCTGAGATAAAATATAATAAGTGAAGTTTGATCACTTTTAACACTTTTTAAAACAACTTAAAACAAGATATATATCAATAACATTAAACTTTAAATTTCGAACATTAAAATAACAAGAAATTCTTAACTTTTATTAAAACTGAATGAATTACAGCATAAGCTTTTCAAATGAACTGGATTACACTAAAATGCTTAATAAAAGACTTTTAAAAGTAAAATTACACTAAAACGTATATAAAAAGGGTGTGTTGTCTTCGGGTTGCTCTTTTCTCTTTTATAGAGGTCCCCAAAGACTTCTGGCTCATGGTTTGTGTTTGTTATGAGAGTACAAAGCAATCCTAGCCCTTGTTTGCAAGTTGTGTTACTTCTGGCTCAATCTCGGCCATTGAAGGGGTGCGGGTTTAGGAAGATTGCCAACATGGCAAGTTTCTAGGGTTAGGGTTGAGTGGGGAAAGGGTGAGGGCATTAATGGGGTGTACTGAGAGGGGATGGGAGGAGCTAGAAACCATGGGAAGTGGCTGGTACTGGTTTTGGCGAAACTACTCACCTATGACGCCAAGGTGGTTACGGAGTACCATGTTGCACGCAGGTATAAAGAAAAGAATGGGGAAGAGGCAACTTTGGCCCTCCATCTTTCTTTTTCTATTTCTTTTATTTAAACCGAAATTCAGTTATAAACTAAGTTTAGAAAGTGATAGATTTGGTCCCTGTGGTTTTTATAACAAAAGAATAAAGAAAGGTTTGGGAAATTGCAAATCCAGCCCTTGCCTTTAAACATAATAAAAGAATTGCCATTTGGCAGTTTTAGTCCCTCTCTTTATTTCACCATTTTTCTTTTATAAAACACTTTAAAAAATGACAGTTTAGCCCCTTGAGGTTTATAAAAATTGTTTCTGTGGCCAGTAATGGGCCCTCCAACCCATAATCCTTGGGTTTGTATTTGGGCCCATTGGGTTTATTGGGCCCAACTAAGGTTTTGTGGGCTTGTATTGGGCCCTAATGAGAGTGTCTGGGCTACCCAATATGGGTTCATATAGTCACACGTTATGTTATTGGGCTTTTTTAAAGGCCAAATAAGGTTAGGTGATGGGTTTTGATGTGTACAATGGCTCGAGATTGGCTGTAATGGGCTAAGTTTGGGCCTTCAAAGTTTAATAGTCTTTGTCAAAATGCACACAATTGGGCTGTTGTAATTGTTTTGAGGGCCCATTTGGTCTTTACAGTCTTCATAATTATACTATTGGGCTTTCCCGGCCCATAAGATGGGTTAAGATTGCATCCAATAGTATTCTTCAGTTCCGGCTCCGGTTTGACTGCTGATTCTTCTGTATTGACTCTGACTTTGACATTTTTGGACTTTGGCCTTGATTTTGCACAGACTTTTCCATTCCATGCTCAGTTTTGTCATTTTGGCTTGGTTTTATGTCTTTTTGATGATATCCACTTCCTGCACAATATAAATGCAAAACAAACATATATTTGGCAGTTTTTGTCTGTTTTTGGTCATTTAAGCTCGTTTTTAGAGGTAAAAGATATGTGTAATTAAGCACTTATCATTAAGCGTGAATTAGTTGGATATCTTTAGAGCTCATAGAGGTTAATTGTGGCTTTTTGCTCTCACTAGCTTACTAAACGCTATATAATTGTTGAATAAAATAAAGTTGCTTTAGGTTTTTGCGATTCTTAGTTTGAATCACTTCGTAGAGATTCTTTTTAGTAAAAGTAAGGTACACATCGAGGTTTTGTCAGTGTTGTGGGGAAATAGACTCCTGGACCATGGTCGGCTCGCATGCCAATGTGGCAGTTGTTAAAAGACCACAGGACTTGAAATTTGGCTAATAATAATAAATGTTATGTAATAAACCGAAGCCGAAATAAGACTTCTAGATCATGGTCGGCTCGCATACCGATGTGATAGTCGTTTAAAGGGTGGAGGTAATAATAATAATAAAACTGTGGGCTGATAAAAGTTTACTGCATCTTGCCGGGATCACAACGATTGTTTGCATCTTCAAAATAAGGAACATAGTTATAATAATCTGAGAATGATAAAAGTTTGCTGCATCTTGCAAGCTCACAACCGATTTTACAGCCTTGTAAAAGGTCAAGGAAATTACCGAGGTTGAAATATGTTTGCTGCATCTTGACGGCTCACAACCGATGTTGCAGCCTTCTAAGGACGAGGTGTAATAAATGTTGCAAATAATAATAATAATAAAGCCAAATTTCGACTCCGGGGTTATCTAAATAAAGCCTCCGTCTCTGGACTCGTAGTTGAGTTGTTTCGGATGAAATAAAACGGATAACCCCTAAATCATGCGAAATTAGAACCTTAATGTGGACCTTATTCTCACCATATCGTCTTTTTAGGAAAGGATTTCAAACTAATTATAGTCTAAACCGGGAACCTTTATAAAAATTAGGCCATAATTAAAATAAGTAATCTCGCTTCAAATTAAATCATCTAAATAAAAATCCTTAAAGGATTTAGGAATAATGGGAGCGAAAAGTTAAGTTATACTTACACAATTAGCATTTATGAGTAGTGTTAGCATCTAATCTTATATTTGACCGTGATTTCGTCTTAAGCTTAGTTTAGGGATTGTGAAGAGTCAAGGATGACGAACTCCCGTTCTTAAAGCTTTTTAAATAAAAAATTAATTTTTTTTATCTTGAATAAATGGTTAAAGCGGGGGTGCTTGCGAAATAAATAATTTTTTGAACCCTCTTAATGGACTTTTTCTGTTCTTGTTTGATTGTGAGGAGTTATAAGTTAAAAGGGATAAAGTTATTTATTTTCGGGTTTGTTTTATTATCATTGTGTGTGGGACCAACAATGGTTTAGTGTGGGGGAGTTTGATGTGTGCTAAAACACACATCATTTGTACCCCGTAAAACACTATTCATTGGACTAAAATTACTAAAATATGCTTAATTATATTGCAAATATGTTTGTTTGGTATTTTTATGTCTTGCAGGTAAAACGGATTGAAAACAATGCAAAAACGGGTACTTACGGGTTCGTTTCGATCAAGAGTTCTTAATATTCAAGATCAAGACAAAGTCGTGAAAAGTCCCCGAGCATGCCATTGGAAAGAACACGAGATTACAAGTCCAAGGTGCCTTCGGATCTTATTGGGCCAGCCCGTAACTCATTTAATAGGCCGAACCAGCCCAGTATATTGCTAAGCCCAACATGGACCAATGTTTAAAAGAAAAGACCAAAATTATATCTGATTATAAAGATTGAAGTGTGGGTGTGCTCATAATTAAATCTCAAAAAGTCACGTGACAGAGCACTACTTTGGATTGGACGAGTTAGGACATGACACGTGGTAAGCAATCCGCTCTCCCCTCATTTGAGAGTTAGTTTTTAGATAGTTTTAGCTTAATTTAAAGTTTTCTCTTAATGTTTTTAGCTTATTAGTATTTTAGGACTAGAGCTTATTGTAAAAGCTACTTTTACAGCTTATAGGTGCTTTGTAATAAGATTCAAGTTGTTTTAATGAAGAATGTTTCTAGCTTATTGTCTCTTTTCTTTTCTATTTAGCTTAATCTTAAATAAGCTTTCATCTTAAGCTTATTTTCGTAGCTTATTGATTCCAAAACTCCTAAAAGGTATAACATCTAATCCTATAAGCTCTCAAAAGATTATTTGATTTCATTTCATACGTCTTAAGAGGTTTTAGTAATAAAAAGTTCAAATAAGTTTAGATCTAGCTTCTTGTTTAGATTTAAGCTTAGAAGTCTTTCTTTAAAGCTCATCTTATCT
>BQNB010166039.1:0-14155 GCA_026074375.1 Tanacetum coccineum | reverse complement strand
TGTGCCTTGTGTTCGGATTATGATGACGTCACGCCCTCGGACACGTATTCCGTCCAGGCCCCGTTTGGGGGTGTGACAGTCTTAAATGGAAACCAACGGGTAGAATCTTTAGTAATGCTCGTCTTAGGTGGATTCCTACAGGAAAGTTACTCAACTCTTGCACGGGCAAGGTTGACAGTGAACCCACGCATGGTTCAATAGTAGATATCCCTCATATTCATGAATGCAAACAAACTCTAGGTTTAAGTGCAGGTAAATCATTCAATGGTCAAAAGCAACAAAGAATTGACTTAAATGCAGATGCATTATACAATGCAAGTCAAGAAAATCTCAGAGTGTGGTTGCTGAAAATGTTGATATCTAAGAAACCAGTGCCAGAATGGTTTCCCTAAAGATGAGCTACTTCAAATGACGTCAGTTCAAGCCTCGGTCATCAATGTCTAATGATGTCTGACCACAACAGTTCAGACCTCGCACCACAATGACAAATGGTGTCTGCTGAAAATAACACGTCAGGCCCCATTCCTCAAGGTTCAAATAACGTTTGAACAACGCAGTTCAAGCCTCGTTCTTCATCAAATGACTTCTGCTCATAACCGTTCAAAACTCGGAATTCAAGTCAACAGCAATGAACAGTCAAGTTTAAAGCTCGTTCCAAAAGTTGTTCCTCTAGCAGTCAAGACAGCTACATCACGACAAGAGTTGGAATTACTATTCCACCTTCACATAGCAATGCTGAGGACAACATGTATATATATACAAATACAAAATCTGAAAAATAGAAAATTTCCAAAAAGAATCTTCTCGACATGTCTCTTGGAATCGATAACATTTACGTGCTTAGAAATGTCGATTAACATTGACACGGGTGTGTAAATGAAGTTCGAGCAAGAGTTTTTCAAATAGTTTCAAAACATGTCATTCATTCTAATTTTCAAAATGGGCTTATGTCAAATATCAGTACATAAACCCTGACATTAAATAAAGGAAGGTTATAACTTATCCTCAACACGAGAAATTAACGTTTCTATTTCCTTTCTCATGTCTTGAGTATGTTTCTTACAAGACATTCAATGTTTTTAGCTCAAGAAAAAGGATAGTGTACGTATCAGTGCGCTTACCCTACCGTTAGAGAAGAGCAAGTCCTCATAACATCTGTTTTTTCAAAAGTTTGAACATAAATTTTTCAAGGAATTTTCTCGATAACAATTCATAATCTTGCAAAATTGTGTGTTCAACACTCATCCCTCAACAAGTGTTTTTCAAAAGACAACAATTTTCTCAATTTGACCTATTTTTGAGGGGGAGTTTTCTCGAAAAACAAAGTTTTAATGTTCTTGTATACATCAACAAACGACAAACTCTTATGATTCAAAAAACATTATCAAAATGTCCAAAACCATTCATGCTGACTGTATTTTCACCCATAGAATTTTTAAAGACATATTTTAATCAAAGTATTTCCAACTAAGTGTTTATTATTTAAAATAAGGGGAGAAAATATAATTAAAATATGATCTAATCGACTCAATGTGCTGAACAGTAAGAAAAGGTTTTATGGTTCGATCTTATACCCAACAACATCTTAATTTCACGACGATTCTGAAGTCATAAGGTGGTTAGGTTAGGAATCAATCCTATGATCCAACCAGAACCGAGGATCTACCCAAGGATAATTCACAATTTAGAAATACAGTCCTTAGTATGATTGGAGATGTATGTATATTGGGAGATAATGCTGACTAAGATTGAGTTAACACTGGAAACAATCACAACCAGGTGTTATAGTAATTGACGTCTTGGTAAAGCCTATGGAAGGCGTTGAAGAAATTAAAAAAGAAATGTATGGATAAAGGGTGATACAAAGGAAGCCCCACACCACTTAAGGCAGAAACCGGGTCAATACATATGCTTCAGAATCAAATTTGTATTGCTGACATGAAAACGACATCATGGACCCGTGATGGCAAGCACAACCTTCCACCTATTTCGAGTTTCTCTTAAAAGAAACTTGTCTCCTTTGTCATAGGAGATAACACTACGTTATCATTGACATCTCATTTCCGAGATCGTTGATATTGAATAGAGATAGGCAAACTGCTCCACCCTCTGATACTAAAACCAAAATACACTAATCGGGTGTAGAGCCAAGAGATCATCAAAATCTCGTTAGGACATTCATTTCAAAACCTTGTTGAACATCAATCCAGGTTCACAGCGCTAACAAGAAGTCCTACGCAATATCATTGTGATATTTGCCGAGAACATCCGAGTGATACTTTATGTATTTCACAATGAAGATGAAATCCAGCTTGAGCCACATCTAAACAAGCTTCTTGGTAGGTGACTTGCGAGATTCTAAATGACAGGTTCAGGCGAACTTGTGACAACTGATATCGATTTGGTCGTAAATGAATTGAACGTTATGAATTTTGATAAAAACATGACACTCTTGATGTTTTGCAAAAACAAAAAACACTTTAATAGTAACACGTCGATTGATTTTCAAATCAAATTTTCTTGTAAAACACTAACGTAAGACCTGCAGGTCAAACGGTGTAACGGCAACCTCAATCCCAATCAAAATGCTCAAATCCTATGAAGACAACCTATCTAGAAAGCTCAAGATGTAAAGACAAAGACTTCCGCTAACTCTGATTTAAAGCTTTCAAAGATAATGCAATAGTATGAGCATGTTAGTCAAATACACAAGATCGCAAGATGGCAAAGACGATAAAGACAATGACAAAGGCTCAAAGTCAAGATCGCAAAGCATGAAGGAACAAGCCTACAACAAATAACAAAGACAAAGACCTAGAACACTCGAGCATAAACGACAAAAAGCAATCTCACTGATCTCAAATGAAGGAGTTTCAATCCAAAGAACCACTTCGTGGGAGATTGTTATGCCTCAATTTTATTTTGATACAATAAAAGAATCCTCGTTCCCGTGTCCAAGACCTCACTTCGGGAGAATTGTTAGCCTCAAATTTATTGAGTCGACAGGAAGTTCGGTCACTCTACGATGAGCTTTCGGATCTTTTAATTAGTTTATAATTTTGTCATAAGGATAATATCAGAATCCGGGCTCGATAGAAATCAATATTGTATATGTTTGGGTTTAATCCCAAGCAAAACCCGAGCCCGGGTCCTAGTTAAATATCCCGCGCATCATTTAACGCGACGGGGTATATAAACTCTTTTCTATTTAGAAAAGAGTTAGTTGTAAAGTTGTTCAAAAATATCAAAAATATCTTTTCTCTTTTCTCTTTCATTTCTCTCTCTTCTTTCTCTCTCTAAACAATTCACTCTCTTTCTCATTTCTAGTCCGATTTCGTGATCGATTGTATAAAGTGAAGTGTTATCGGGATCCTACAGATTGTTTATGTTTATCAATTTATACTTGTTTACATGATTTTGTATGCAACTTATCATTCAACTGGATCTAGTGATACAGACCAAGTAATCTAGAGTCTGGGATAGCTCTCTATATAGTAATTTATACATCTAGAATCATAGTTTCACAAATATTGTCTTGCTAAATCTGTGTCTACGATACGCTTCGGGTTTAACTAGTTAATTGGATAATTGCCATGTTTATTGATCATGTTGATTATAAGGTGAACCTAGATAATTCAAACAAATAACGTTCTGATTCCATGGATAGTTAGACCAAAGTGGATTACTAGTGTACAAATCGCCATTAAATCGGTAAATGGATAATGTCTCAATGAGCTAGGGTTTACAATACAACCATTGCTTTAATCCCTAAGATAGATATAACAGCGAATAAGATGGCTTTATGCGGATGCTTAATTGTGTACAGACTTAATGTGTCCTAGTCTTATGATGATGTAACGCCTAAGTCTTAAGAATATAAACCACCTCGAGAGAAGAAATCATTGCACTTAATAAACAAACCAACTTTCTAATCGGATTAATAATGGTTAATACAGTTTTTTTATATTTGGCTCAACCACTCTATTATCTTTTGTTAATTTGCTTGCGTAGGTTAAAGTGCCTTGAATCGTTTTTTAATCACCACCAAACTGGTTAAGTCCTCCTCAGGCTGAAAAACCCCTTTTTCCCCGTTAGAATTAGGAATAGGACCGACATAGGTTTAGATAGAAAATCATTAATTATACGATTAAAGTAACCACGTATTAATTAACGTTGATATATTTAAACCTCGCTTCAAGTGTTCAACACCCACTACCTACGAAACTACTACCGATCGGGTACACTGCCCGTTAAAGTGTTGTTTTTGGTTTAGTCGGCAAAATATAAATTTAAACTTGAATCATAAAAATATACACCACACAACAACACATCAGTCTTTATCCTCACCATCTTCATCATCTTCACACTCATCTTCTTTACTTTTCTTCCACTTCCATGGATTCCACCCAAGCTTCCTCCTCTAACCCTTCCAAGAAAATCAAACTAACAATCATTCCACCTAGACAACTCTTTGTGAACATATATGGTGATGAAGATGACACTACCACACCTTCTCCCACAACAAAATCCTCCTCTCCATCTCCACCAAATGCACCATAAAAAACTCCATCAACCAAAGATACATCATCTACCTTTGGCACTACCTCTTCCTCATTTGAGTTAAAACCTTAATATTCACCTCCTTCCTTAAATGACACACGATCTCCTCAACCATCAAATCCCTTTCTTAATGATATCATGGATGCACCTCCAAGACCTTCAAACCTAATTCCACTCTAAAGTTATCCTTCCTTATATATCCTACCTCTAATTTTTGTCCACCAGTCACTCTCTGATCACATTCTTGATACCTCTTCACCACCTTCACCACAACCACCACCTTAACCACCTCTTTTGGGTCACCTTATTTACTTTAACTATCATGGCTCAACTTCTCTTTGTTGTTTTCACAACCGAAACCTCTTCTTTACTCTTAGGGACGAGATACATTTAATGTTTGCTCACCTTAAGTATCTTCTTACCTTCACTATTGCCTCACCTTCCCACCTTATCCTTAAAAAATCTTCAATGCTTCTAAATAATGACTTCCCATAATCTTTTGCTCAAAGCCACTATCTATGACTCAAGAATCATCTAGGAATTTTGAAGTATTAAGACTATTAGGGTAGTAGTGTTTAATCTTAGTATATCTATGTATTGGAAGAAATTCATATTATCACGCATAAGTTTACTTTCCGTATGAAGTAGTTTTGTTATCCGAGTATGAATTTTATTTATGATGAATGAATGGTATCTTGTTATTATGAGGGATATGTATGTATTATGGCTTATATGAATTCTTTCCCTCTACAAAAAGGGGGAGAAATGGATTAAAACTCATTAATAACATGAAAAGTTTATTTTCATTCAAAATGAGTTTATATTTTGTCATCATCAAAAAGGGGGAGATTGTTAATACAAATAATGCTTAAAAACGTTATATATATTTTTCGACTCCTCTACGTTTTAAAAATGACAATTGTAAAAACATTCACGATAAAAATAAACGTTTACATGTTATTAGTCATAAACTTCCATTTCGACATAAATCACTTAAGGTGTGGATAAACAAATCATTAAACTTAATGTATTGATCCAAGAAAATAACTTTTCTTCTTAATCATCACGATTCGTACCAAACTATATTTTACATAATTACATACAAAAGTTTGTTATGTACAATAAAATAATGTCTTATTTTAAAAACTAAATTTAAAATATCAAAATTTTCCCCCCAAAAACAAATATAACTCAACCAGGATAAACCTTCCTCGACAAAAGACAAAAATCTGAGCGTCAGTGCTAGTGGCGGCCCCCTAAGTGCCTATGGCGGCCCCCTGATATATCTGTGACCGCCGAGACCGCCACCCAGCTGACGCGTTGGGGAATTTCCTGGCTATAAATACTTAAGCATGATTCTTAGCAGAAAAATAGACCTCATTTGCAAACGATTTTTTTCAGTTCCCTTCTTCTCTCTCTCTAAACCTTCTTTCTCTCACTAAATATCTTGATCACTAACTATAGTTTCATCTTGTTTCATCAAGTGATGCAAATCTCATCTTCTATCTTCTTCCTTCTTCTATCAAGTGTAAGAGAAGAACATTCGTATTCGCCAAGAAATGAAGTGTTATAGATTAGTGATTTCTCCTCTCTTCTTCTAAGATTCAAAACTCTATTTTGATTATCTTGTGTGATTGTATAAATCGGATTGTATGTAAATCTGATAGTGTAGATCTTGTGATTGGGTAGTACTTGTGTATGTGTTAGATTGGTTCTAGCTAAGTATAGGACTCGACATTTAGCTTAGTGTCGAAAAATAATGTAAGCGACGTGTAAATAGTTTTCTTTACCTGAAAGAGCTTGTTGACATAGTGAAATCTCAAGTCAGAATTCTCGTGATGGAAGGTATGGTGAAAAGAAGATTCCGTAGCCGAACCACTATAAATCTTGGTGTCTTGGTTTGATCGTTCTTTCCTTTATCTCTTTATATTGCTTGTGTAGATATTACAATTAGATAGTTATCGTGATTGGTTCATATTGTTGATTGGTTAAACATATACTCGAATCTAACAATTTAAGAAGTAAAATTTTAAAACGCTAATTAACCTGTAAACTATTCAACCCCCACCCTTTCTAGTTTCCACAATTACCATTCCACAACCATTGTAAGGAAACATATTTCACACTCATTTCTATACTTATTTTACTTTTATATATCAGTTGGAAATGTCCATTCCAAGCACTTTTTTACATAGTTGTGGTGTTGATAAAATGGAAAGAAAAGTAGGATTTGAAAACTTTAAATTGAGCAGAAAAGTCAGCCCTAAGATTTGAGCTCAAAACCTAACATAAACTTATTTATGGACTTAATCAATTTTAACACACTTAATTATATGTCTTGGGAAGCTCTTCATCAAATTTAATTAAAATATGAGTTGATTTGGTAATTTAAATAAGTGCTACATGTTCGGTTGTCAATACAAACATAAATCTGAGAACAAAATTTGAAATGTATTTTGACCCACTTTAGAAGTGACTTGGATGTTTGACCCGGTTGAGACAGTTGTAGAGGAGACCTTAACTTAAAATCTGGGAATTGAAGGGACCCGTGACGATAAGTAATGAATGAGTTATGACTCGTTGAAGTTAAGTGTAAGCTGTTGTCCATTAACAGCTTAGGCATACTTGCACATTTTTATTTGTATAAAATAATTAGTAATGAATTGGATTAAATTTCTTACATTTTCAAAACTAGACTCAAAAGTGATGAACCTAAGATTTCGAACCAAGAGATTTCATTAGAAATGAGTGATTTATGGCTCGACGAAGTTGAGAAAACCATAATTTTTACAACAGGAGTCCATAATTTCATTTTAATTAAATCGACACTTTAAACTTGGGTACACTAATCGAGGCCTTGAAATATTAAAAGTAGATACATTTACCTTATTTTAGATAATTTAATTGATATAAACGCACTTAAAATGAATTAGATACGCTCGATTAAAGTTGGAATTATGACTTTATAAAACTGGTTATTCTTGACTTTTAACTTACATAATTTGTTAGCCACAAAATATTAAGTCAAACAAGAAATCTCGGTCATTCATTTAGGAAGTCACGTCATCATATCTTATATGTTGAATAGGATAAAAAGGGTAAACAGGCTCGTTAAGTAATCGAATCTTGTATACGTTACGAGCTTAAAGCCCACCAAAACCCGAGACCAACCCATCCAAAGTATCTAGGCGTCACATATTGTCTAGGCAGTATAAATACCCTTCTCCACACAAGAAGAAGGGTTGTGTTGGGATTAAAAGACTTCAAGATGATTCTTAGAGTTACTACTGCTCAGGTATATATTAGTGCTGTCAAGTATAACTTAGTATTGTTGGAGATACTAATGAAAATTATGCTACATAGTTAATACTGGTAGTATAAAAGTTACTACTGCTGGTTACTACTGTTAGTATAATTAGTACTGTTAGTATAAACTTACTGCTGCTAGTAGAAGTTAAGACTGCTTAGATATGAGGACTGAAAATATACTAAGTAGTTACTACTGGTAGTACAAAAGTTAGTACTGCTAGTACTGCTAGAGTAAACTTCTAAGTAGTTAATGCTGCTTGTGCTCAGTTACAACTGCTAGAAGGTTTATGCTGACAGAGATGAGATCAAAAGCTTATCAGAGATGAGATAAAGATTGATTAGAGAACAAGAATACTTACGAAGATAAGTACTAGTTATTTGTAAAGAAGATATGTATAACTTAATTGTTTAAGAGATTATGTTTGTTTATAGAAAAGATCATGATACGTTAGGAAAGTATTGTAAGCCTTGTAGGACTCCTTGATGTATAAAAGGAGGTCCTAGGGCATATTGTTAGATACATACATTCATATACATCTTTGATATTCCGTAGACTTTAAGGTTTTGTAAACCTCCTAACACTATAAGAGTATTCGTTTTATATTGAGGCTGAAAGTTTGGTAATATGTCTTGTTATTGATTTTGTTACTATTTTATTAGGATTCTTCTTAGTATCATAGACTAGATTCCACATAGTCTTTGATATTCATAATCAAAGTTTCTATCATAGTTGTCTTGAATTTATTCAATATAACTAAGCTTCTTACAAGCTAAGCAAGATCTATTCAAGTGGGATCAACAAGTTGTATCAGAGCTTGTTGAGAAACTTTAAATTAGAAGAAACAATCTACACATATCAGAACTATTTATTTGTGAAAATATGGAGGCAAGATCTTCAACAATGGTTACTGCTGCAAAACTTCCAGTACTCAATCCAGGAGAATTTAAGCTTTGGAAATGAGGATAGAACAGTACTTCTAATGACAGATTATGCTCATTGAGGAAAGTGATAGATAAAATGGAGAGACTCACCTCCACCAAAGAGAACGGTTGACGCTGTTGAGCAAACATATCCTCCTACAACTGCATAGGAGAAGTTAGCAAAGAAGAATGAGTTAAAGGCAAGAGGTACACTATTGATGGCTCTTCCAAATGAACATCAACTAAAGTTTAATACCTACAAATGTGCCAAGACTCTGATGGAAACCATAGAGAAAAGGTTTGGAGGTAATATGGATCAAAGGAAAACAACAAAGACAAAAGCTTTGGTGGCTCAAGATGGACTTGGATATGACTGGAGTGATCCGGCTAAAGAAGGACCTACAAACTTTGCACTTATGGCATATACATCTTCATGTTCTTCAAGTTCTTCGATTCTAAGGTATCTACTTGTTCTAAAGCATGCTTAAAATCTTATGAAACTCTCAAAGAACATTATGATAATCTCCAAAGAATTTTAATAAGTCTTAATTAAATGTATTTGCGTTATAAAGTAGTTCTAGAACTTTAGAGCCTAGACTAGATTTTATAAAAAGAATGATGTTGTTTTTGAAGAAGACATAAAGATATTTAAAACTTGATATTAATTGAGAGATAAAGCACTAACAAGCTAGAAAATATTTTGAAAAAAGCTGAAAAGGAAAGTGGATGATTTTAAAACTAACCTTAGAAAGTTGGAAATTCATCTAAAATCTAAGCAAACTAGTTAGAGATTCAAGTAAGTATAAGTTCAAGACCTGGTTTGGGTTTGATACAAGTGGATATAGTCATGTTTTTTGATAGTCAAGAAAATAAAAGGTACAAAACAAGTGAAGGGTATCATGTTGTTCCCCCTCCTTATATTGGGAACTTCATGCCCCCTAAATATGATTTGGTACTTGCTGATGAGGGAGAATATGTTTTTAGTGAGTCAGTAACTAGTATACCTGATGCTGCAACAAGTGAAGCTAAGACTAGTGTGTCAAAACCTAAGTCTGTTGGTGAACCACTTATTGAAGACTGGATATCTGACAGTGAGGATGAGAATGAGACTGAGTTTAAGTCTAAACAGAGAAAACCTAGTTTTGCCAAAACAGAATTTGTTAAATCTAATGAGCATGTGAAAACACCTAGGGAGTCTGTTAAGAAGGTAGAGAACAAAAAATCAAGCTAAATACCCTAGGAAAAATAGTCAAAGCCCTAGAGGTAACTAAAGAAACTGGAATAACTTATACTTCAAAATTAGGAAGTAATTTTTGATGTTTAAAATAAAGCTTGTTATGAATGTGGCAGTTTTAATCATTTGATCAAAGATTGTGATTTGTATGAAAAGAAAATGGTAGAGAAAACTGTATGGAACAATGCTAGAAGGGCAAATCATCAAAATTCTCAAAGAATGACTCACCCTCATCCAAAAGGAAATTTTGTTCCAACAGCAGGTCTAATGAAAACTAGTCATTAAAACACTTAATTCTTGCTGGGCAAAGATGGCACTTTTCAAAGTAGGCAGTATCAGTTAATACTGCAGACCAATTAATACTGCCTACCCAAGACAAACAGTAAATAGTGCAAGGAAAGCATCAAATGTTTTAAATAAAGCACATACACATGTTAGAAGGCCCTTTAACAAGTCTACAACAAATAAGAACAATAATTTAAAAGAAAAAATTAATATTTTTAAGGGAAATGTTACTAATGCTGAGCTAAAAGCAATAGTAAGTAATAATAAGGGAAATGAGGCTAATGTTGTTAAGACATTAGCATGTTGGGTTTGGAGACCAAAGCAAAAGGTTTTAGACCATGTCTTCAGACATAATGGTACATCAATGAATTTTAAAAGATTTGACTATGTTGATGCACAAGAAAGATCCAGAGTCTGTAACAGGCTTGGTCCCTAAGAAGCCAGATTCTCTTACTATTGTGTAGGGCAATCCACAGGCTAGAATTGCAAGGAAAAATGGGGGGGGGGGGGGGGGGGGGGGGGGGGGGGGGGGGAGGAGTAATTGACAATGGATGCTCTAGGCATATGACTGGAAACAAGTCCTACCTCTCAGACTATAAAGAAATTAATGGTGGATTTGTTGCATTTAGAGGAGATCCTAAAGGAGGTAGAATCAGTGGTAAAGGTAAAATCAGTATAGGTAAATTGGATTTGTAAGATGTGTTCTTTGTTAAGGAGCTAAGTTTAATAACCTTTTTAGTGTCTCACAATGTGTTTACCAGAAAAACCATGGTTCTTTTTTACAGACACTGATGAGTTTTTTTGTCTCCTGGACTTAAGCAACTCTTGATGAAAATCATGTCTTGCTTAGAGTTCCTAGAAAAGATAACATGTACAATGTTATTAGGCTTGGTCATATAAACTTTAAAACTATGAACAAACTTGTGAGGGGAAACCTAGTGAGAGGTTTGCCTTCAAAGCTTTTTGAAAATGACCATACATGTGTTGCTTGTCAGAAGGGAATCAACACAAAGCCTCCTGTAAGACAAAGTCTAAGAACTCTATTTGCAAACCTTTATAATTATTACACATGGATTTATTTGGTCCAGTTTCTATAAGGAGTATAAATAAAAAGTCAGACTGCCTAGTTGTCACTGATGACTTTAGTAGATTCAGTTGGGTTTTCTTTTTGGCCACTAAGGATGAGACTCCTGAGATCCTTAAGAACTTCATAACTGGCATAGAAAACCAAATAGATCATAAGGTTAAAACAATCAGATGTGATAATGGAACTGAATTCAAGAATAGGATTATGAGTAAGTTCTATGAAATGAAGGGTATTAGGAGGGAATTTAGTGTTGCTAGGACTCCTCAGCAAAATGGTGTTGCTGAGAGGAAAAATAGGACACTAATAGAGGCAGCTAAGACTATGCTAGCAGATTCCAAATTCCCAACTACCTTTTGGGCTGAAGCAGTTAATACTGCTTGTTATGTCCAAAATAGGGTGTTAGTTATCAAGCCTCACATCAAGACCCCTTATGAACTTTTTTTAGGTAGAAAACCTGCCTTAAGCTTTATGAGACCATTTGGGTGTCCTGTTACAATCCTAAATACCTTAGATCACCTAGGTAAGTTTGATGGAAAGTCTGATAATGGATTCTTTATAGGATACTCTATCAATAGTAAAGCATTTAGAGTATTTAATACTAGAACCAGAATTATAGAGGAGAACCTGCACATAAATTTTCTTGAAAACAAACCAAGTGTTGCAGGAACTGGACCTAACTGGATGTTTGATATTGATTCTCTAACCATGTCTATGAATTATCAACCAGTTTTTGCAGGGAATCAAACTAATGGTAATGCAGGTACTAAAGCAAATATTAATGCAGGACAAGCTGGAAAGAAGATAGTTCCTGGTCCACAATATGTACTGCTACCATTTTTGACTTCTGATTCTCAAGGTCCAAAGAGCTCAGAAGATGAGGTTGCTGTTGATGCTGAAAAGAAAAGTACTAAAGTTCCAAGAAAGAAGAATGGAGTTCAGGATCCAGCAAAAGAAGGTGACAAAGATGGTCAAGAGAAGGATGTTAGAGATCAAAAAGAGGTCCTTTGAAAATAATTTGAACAATAATCTGAAAGATTATTTGGTCAAGGGGAGGCTGCTAACACTAACAGCACTAACAGACTTAATACTGTTAGTTCATCAGATAATGCTGCTAAGGAAAATGTTGATCTTCCTACTGATCCTCTCATGCCTGATTTGGAGGATACTGCTGATCTTCAGGATACTAGAATCTTTAGTGGTGCATATGATGATGAAGTTAAGGGTGTAGTGGCTGATTTTAACAACTTGGAACTCACCACAGTTGTCAGCCCTATTCCCATAACCAGGATTCACAAGGATCATCCTAAAGAGAAAATCATAGGGGACCCACTTTCAGCACCCCAAACTAGGAGAATGACCAAGACTTCTCAAGAACATGCTATGGTCAGTTACATCAAAAAACAGAGGAGAACCAATCACAAAGATTATCAAAACTGCTTATTTTCATGTTTTCTCTCTCAAATAGAACCCAAGAAGGTGATTCAAGCTTTGGCAGATCCAAGCTGGGTAGAGGCAATGCAAGAGGAGTTACTACAGTTTAGATTGCATAAGGTTTAGACATTGGTAGATCTACCTAATGGCAAGAGGGCCATTGGAACCAAATGGGTCTTTAGAAACAAGAAAGATGAGAGAGGGATAGTAGTTAGAAATAATGCAAGACTGGTTGCATAAGGTTACACCCAAGAAGAAGGAATTGATTATGATGATGTTTTTGCTTTTGTTGCTAGGATAGAAGTAATCAGGTTATTTTTGGCCTATACATCATTTATGGGGTTTATTGTTTACCAGATGGATGTGAAAAGTGCCTTTTTATATGGTACTATTGAAGAAGAGGTGTATGTGTGCCAACCTCCTGGTTTTGAAGATCCACAGTTCCCTGACAAGGTGTACAAGGTAGAAAAGGCCTTATATGGTCTCCATCAAGCTCCTAGAGCATGGTATGAGACTTTATCTACCTACTTATTAGAAAATTGATTTAGAAGAGGGATCATTGATAAGACTTTGTTTATCAAAACGGACAAAGGTGATATCCTATTAGTGCATGTGTATGTAGATGACATCATCTTTGGGTCTACCAAGAAGTCTTTATGTACATAGTTTGAAGGTTTGATGCACAAGAAGTTCCAGATGAGTTCTAGGGGGAGCTCACTTTCTTCTTAGGGTTGCAGGTCATGCAGAGAGATGATAGAATCTTCATCAGCCAAGACAAGTATGTGGCTGATATATTGAAGAAATTTGATTTCTCCTCAGTGAAGACAGCAAGCACTCCAATGGAGCCTAACAAGGCATTGATCAAAGATGCAGAGGCTGAAGATGTAGATGTTAATTTATAAATATCAATGATTGGATCATTGATGTACTTAATATCTTCTAGGCCTGACATAATGTTTGATGTTTGTGCTTGTGCTAGATTCCAAGTTACACCTAAAGTCTCACATCTTTATGCTGAGAAGAGGATCTTTAGATACTTGAAAGGTCAACCTAAATTAGGCCTTTGGTATCTTAGAGATTCACCATTTGACTTGGAAGTTTTTTCTGATAGTGATTATGTTGGAGCTAGCCTTGACAGGAAATCCACAACAGGAGGTTGTTAATTTCTTGGCAAGAGGTTGATTTCATGGCAATAGAAGAAGCAGACTATAGTTGCAAATTCTACTATTGAAGCAGAGTATGTTGTTGTTGCTAACTGCTGTGGACAGGTGTTATGGATCCAAAATTAGATGCTTGACTATGGATTCAATTTCATGAACACCAAGATT